>WSYH01016425.1:0-13038 GCA_036426205.1 Ascaphus truei
TCTTGTTCAGCTAGTCTTAGCTGATTGGAGGGTGGCAACATCCTACCTAATCTAAGTTCACTCCCTCCCACATTTAAATGGTTAAAAGCTCACTCCATGGCATCTCCCACTCTCAGGGGAACTTGCCTGCTTACAGTGTGATTGTGACAAATCTATTACAGAGTGCTTTTCCTGGTAATGTACAGGTTAAGAAAAGATTCAATCAGACTTAGAACTTTTGCAACTAATATTGACAGATTTATTATAAATCATTCTTCCTGGCAATGCACAGGTTAATAACAATCTATATTAGTGTAGGGACCCTTGAAACGTGGTCTGCCATGCAGTTGGCTCAAGGGCTTACAACAATTTGGCCAAAATGTTAAACTAAAAGACCATTTTATTTATTAGTTATTTATACATGTATATTTAGGCACTGTACCGTATATAAGTTTTTCTGGATGTGCACTGAGCTTTGTCTGTGTTTTATGTTATGTCTCTGGTTTTTTAATATATATATTGCCATGCTCAGTAGCACTCCTCTGTGAATCTTATATGCTTATATATATGTTGTGGGTATTTTGGGAGTTTAATATGAGCTTGTTGGTGTTCTGTATGTTTTATAATTCTTGTTCAGCTAGTCTTAGCTGATTGGAGGGTGGCAACCACCTACCCAATTGAAGCTCACTCCCTCCCACATTTAAATGGTTAAAAGCTCACTCCATGGCATCTCCCACTCTCAGGGGAACTTGCCTGCTTACAGTGTGATTGTGACAAATCTATTACAGAGTGCTTTTCCTGGTAATGTACAGGTTAAGAAAAGCTTCAATTAGACTTGAAACTTTTGCAACTAATATTGACAGATTTATTATAAATCATTCTTCCTTTGTTTGTTAGGTTTTATAATAATCTATATTAGTGTAGGGACCCTTGAAACGTGGTCTGCCGTGCAGTTGGCTCAAGGGCTTACTACAATTTGGCCAAAATGTTAAACTGAAAGACCATTTTATTTATTAGTTATTTATACATGTATATTTAGGCACTGTACCGTATATAAGGTTTTCTGGATGTGCACTGAGCTTTATCTGTGTTTTATGTTATGTCTCTGGTTTTAAATATATATATTGCCATGCTCAGTAGCACTCCTCTGTGAAACTTATATGCTTATATATATATATATATATGTTGTGGGTATATTGGGGGTTTAATAGGAGCTTGTAGGTGTTCTGTATGTTTTATAGTTCTTGTTCAGCTAGTCTTAGCTGATTGGAGGGTGGCAACCTCCTACCTAATTGAAGCTCACTCCCTCCCACATTTAAATGTTTGAAAGCTCACTCCATGGCATCTCCCACTCTCAGGGAAACTCGCCTGCTTATAGTGTGATTGTGACAAATCTATTACAGAGTGCTTTTCCTGGTAATGTACAGGTTAATAAAAGCTTCAATCAGGTAACACGGAACCGCATAGAGCCCAGCGGCCAGAAAGCCACATAGATGCAGAGTCCCTGCAGAGATATTGATAACCATTTGGCGGCCTTCAGAGGACCTGCCGTTGGAGCTTGGACAAGAAGAGGGTAGGTTGTGGTGGCCAGCGTCTGTGAGCATTGCACTAGCCAGAGACCCCCTTAGGACTCCAGTAGGCCCTGACTCCCATCAGCGTGTGGTTGCTGCAGGGACAGGCCCGAGTAGTTAGGGACACTGACCCGTGTAGTACCAGTGTGAGGGACAGAGCGGGGGAACTGGCCAACCAGTGGTTGGGACAAGACCACCATACAGAGAGAGTAAGAGACATACGAGGGACACTCTGCTGGACATCACCCAACGTGGAGGCGGACTCGTTGCTGACGATGTGGCATGGGAGGGACGATCCCTTTGTCTTACTGCTCGCGCATACCGGGTGCTGGCAGTACCCGGCAGGTATCAACAAGTGCCACCAAATTTAAACACGTTTTAGTTGTGGGCAAGCGCGGTCTCACACATTGGGTGGGTAGTATCGTGGAACAAGGGTGTTGGGTTCCCAGGCTCCTGAGGAATGTGGGATCTATCCACCATGGTGTCGACATTGGTTGGAGGACTGTGTAAACAGGGACGTATCCATGTCACAAAGGTGCTCTAATCCAGAGTGTGGGTGGTAACTGCTGGTAGGCAATTAACCCACTGCTGATACAGGGTTAGAAAAAGCCTGCCTCAGAGACAGGCGAAAGACTCCTTCAATCACAACTTGGGCTCTGAACAAGGAGACAGACGTATTGCAGCCTGCCAAAAATAGACTGCATAGCTGACAAACCAACACACAGGGGATAATACTTCATATACTGGATCCTGACATTTGCCTTATCAAAGATGGGTGTTTGGAAGCAGGAGAAAAAAGAAGCCTTCCGTACAGCAACCAGAGCTATCCGATAAGGGACTTTTCTTTTATGACTATTCTATAGTCCTCTAAGTTAATGAATTCTTCTCTGATTTGGGCTGGTGAATCGCTGGGGCTAACCTGCAGGTATAGAGCTGGATCAAAAGTGTATATATACTCCAGAGTGGAGCGGAATTTGTTTTCTGATTAATGTTTGTGTGTTTAAAGGCAACAGGACGCAACAAAGCCTTATTTTAATTTCACCTTAAATAGTCTAATTTGCATGACCTCCTTGAACAGTCTCTTTAACATATGGTCGTCGAAGGGGGACGAGAGGTGGCCCTTGAAGTTAAAAGGGGCCCGGAGATGCCTTGAAATTTTGTGCTTTTTGCCACAGTTCCTGCAAACCGACTGAGCAACAAAGCAAGAATCTCATACATACAGAGACCTGAATTAAGGGATACACATCCAGGCAGGAAAGGAAATCTACACTGCAGCAGAAAGCCACAAAACAAAGATGGACTCTTTTCCCCAATCCCAAGAGGCGAGAGAGGGGAGAGAGGAGGGGAGAGAGAGAGGAGAGGCGAGGAGAGAGTGGAGGGGAGAGAGAGAGAGAGCGAGAGACTTGGTGACTGACGCAGGGTAAAACCTTACTTCCTATCACAATAAAGTGTATATGGCGTTGATTTGAAATGGGGGTTTTGCCTTCCAGCCATAATCAGGGTTCAAGAAGTAAGTAACCTTAAAAGGGATAGGTTGTTGTTTTCAAAATGGTTTCGCTGAAAGCAGTGACTACAGATGTGACCACCGAGCCGGTACTGATTCTGCCAAGTAAGGCTGGCCACACAGTGTGAATGGAGATATGCCAGAAAAAGTGTGAAAATTGATGCAAAAAGACGTGCTGAAGCAGGGGAATTTCAGCAAACAAGTGCCGAGTGTAAAATTGCCCTACCGGGGAAAAGGGATTTGCTGAACTGTTGTAAAAGGTTAGCCCAATAAAAGCCAATTGAGGAGGTGTTGAGTCGGTTTGCATGCCGGGGATGGGGGAAAAAAAATTCCACTGCAAAGAATAGATTTTTTTTCTGCAAGTAAAAGTCTGACTATGTATCTTTGGGAGTAAAACAGGCACCCAAGTGTGTGAAAGAGAGAATGCCATAATACCCAAAAGATGAGAATGAAATGAATGAACTCAAGCAAAAAAAAACACAGATTTGCTGAAGCGGAGGGAAGAGGGATAGGGGATAGCACCTAAGCAAGTAAATGGTGTGTAAAGCCAATAGAAGTTTTTACTTAGCACTGCACATCCAGTATACCTAATAGAAAGGAATGTGTTAAAACAGTACTGTGATGTTTAAAGCTTACAAACGGAAAGAAGAAAGTCTACAGAGATGACTGTGAAGAAGATACGACCTCTACAAGCAAAAATCCACCGTAGGACTATCACAAGCTGGTGGTTAAGAACAGAAAAAGAAAATACACTGGCAAAAAGTGCAATAGTTGCTCCAGAGGTAAGGAACGCAAAACTACACCGATAGCCCAAAATGAGGACAAGATGCGGCGTTCCTTTAATGAACCCTACCCCATGGAAGAGTGGTCACTTCGTCCGATGAGGAGGAAGACATCTTTCTGAGGAACCCCAACCCGAGTCACACCATAAACACACACGAAGAAATGGTGAGGGGTGCCTGAATCGGTAGGTAGGGAACCGAAAAGACCGCTCCATATTGTGACAAAATATGACGGAGGGAGAAAGAGCGGGAGCAGCGCATCACCGATTATTTACATCCAGCAATACAGTTGCAAAGAAAAGCATGGGGGATCCAGGGAAGCTGGAAAAAAGCATGTGGTGTGGAGACACGGCGTAATGTGATCAACACATTTTATGCATGTAAGCAACAACCTATATGTTCATAGAAAATACATATGTATTCATTCTGTTTATGAGAAGGAAATGTGTCCAAATATTATTCACCTAGGACCTGAGGCAATATACTCCACCTTATCTTCTGCTGTGTGGACAATGGACATCTGGCTAGGGGTATGTAATCATCACACGTTGGATACAAATAGATCCAAAAGAACTTTTTGTGTGGACCTGAGTGAATTAAGTAGTGCAAAGTCGATATTCTCTGAAAGATTTATTGTTGTTGTGTATGCCTTTAGGACATGTTAAAAAATGCTTCACTAAAATTGTTACAGAAATCGTTTATTATACAAATGGTCCTTGGAGTTCTGAATGTGGTGCAATTGATGTTATGAGATATTATGTTTGGAGATCCCCCAAACCAATTGGGGGGTTCATCTATCTTCTGGGACTTTTCGATCACATTCTAAACTGTAAAACAGAGTAGGTGAAAAAAGCTAATGTACATGTGATGCTAATAGTAATCATCTTTTTCTTTTCAAGTATATTTGTCAACCTGTTACTCCATGACTGTTCTGGAATTTTTTTACTGAAGATTTGTAACAAGAGGGACAAAACAGCGCGACAGGTATTGTGATAGGATGTGTATGCATTAAATAAGACCTAGAGCCACATTTATCCCCCCATCAGGTATCTGCCCTAAAATCGCGGTCTTCACTAAACTGGTTGTGAATGATTAGAACCAATTCAGATATGGCCCCCAAGACGGGGAATATCACCAACTGTGGAGAGGAAGCACTTAACGATATAAGCAAACCAGAGTATCGTAAGTAAACATTGACAAAGGGCGTGGAACATTGTGATTATGGAAGAGAGGCGTATATCAAGAGAATCTAGATTCTATCTCGACGTACTTGCTACGAGAGATCCACCCAAAGACCCCACTGTTCAATACAACAAGGAAAACTAATTACCATTCTTAACACAGGTCTGACAGAGAAGGTTATTAGGAAAAGTGAATTCAATGCTATGTACATAAAGGTCCCCAACATAGCCACTTTTCTACCTTCCCAAAGAGGTACACTAACAAAAGAGGACCACCACCGGGTACGACCGATCGTCTCCAGGATTTAGTAATTTGAGTGAAAAGGCGAGTTGTCTATCTTAGACAGGGTGCTGAGACCGTTTGTGGTTAGCATCCCGTCATATTTGAGGAGATACCACGGAATATCCTCCACGTATGATGATATAGTGGTAGATGAGAACACTATCCTTATAAACTATGGACGTGGGTCGCTTTTAAACAAGGAATCATGATAACGGTATCAAAGCCACTCTATACTATCTCAAAACGGGGACTCCTGTACACCAAACACAATTTAATCAGTGAATCACTGCCACGATTTGTATTGACCAGAAACTTACTTTCTGTTTAACAAAAAACTCTACCACAAGGTCACAGGGCACGGCGATGGGTACACTGGTTGCCCCGTAATACCCAACCTACCTGGGGCGGTGGTGGGAGGCAGAAGTAGAATTCACCGAAGAGAGAATGAGATGTATTACACCATCATCTTATGGGCAAGGTATGATTGATGACCTCATCATCTCTGGGGTGGGTATCGTGCTTAAATTTGTGAATTCACCAATAACAAAACTCAAACTGTAATTCCCTTTATCTCCGACTCACCTACGACCATTAGAAAAGACAGTATAGGTTCCTAGACTTGAGGATTACCCGTGCAAGTAATGGTAGAATTGAGACCACAACACACTGCAAAAAACCACCGCAAAGACAGGTTACTACATGTTGAGAAGTCATCACCACACACAATTTTTCATGGGCATTCCAACCAGGCCAATATATACGAGGTAAAGATAAAGAGGGAATTGCTCGGTGTGATGACGTGGCATTTGAACACAAAAGCCCATTTCAATGCGCGAACGTTCCTCGCTAGAGGTAAAGCAAAACCAGCGAAGAAGGCCTATAACAAGAGAGCAAAACCAAACTCACCCACAAGGGCAATCTCTGCTTAACCCACCCAAAACCACATGAGCCCAAAAATTATCCAGTCTTATTGGCACGTACCAATAGACAGTGGCAAACTATTGCCAAATATTGTCAGTAGAACTGGCATGTTTGTGAGCGACACGGACCTGCGGGGGGTCTTGAAACAAAGACCAAACTATGGTTAGTAGGAGATCAACCAACATCAGGGACCCTTTTGGCCACTAGCATTCTTGAAACTATCTTCCTCTGGCACTTGGCTCGAGAAAAGATCCCCGGGCACCTATAAATGTAAGGATGCCGTGCTGCCAATTTGCTCAGGTTCCAAAAACATTTGGGAATTGGAGAGGACAGCAAAACATTTCTCAAAATCGCCACTTCGTAAACATGTCGTACTAAGGGGTAATATTCCAGGCGGCCCTGTGTCAATGTGGTAAAAAATATATAGGAGGAAAAAACAAGCGGACAATTAAGAAGGGGGTTCTTGAACACATTGGGACAAACGTAATCAAAATGACACCCCGATGGCCAAACATTTGTAAACACCCGGCCCACGGGGGGGATATCTTAATTTACGCTTTAAAGGAGATTATACCAACTTCCAGAAAGAAAGATAGGAAGGGGAGATTGGGATTAGAGAATTATGATGAAAAAGTAGGCAAGTGGATTTATCACACTGGCGCCCGTTATATCCACAGGGGCTGAACGAAGGCTTCATGTTTGCACCATTTATGGTTGAAAACAACAACAGGCCACTAAGCAGTAGTAGTAGTATGTAACCGTTCTGCGCCAGGCTGCCCACCACTTCACGTGTTATTTGTTTGCGGAAAGGAAAGGGAAAGAAAAAAGGTTCAACTGAATACCAGGATGACGATGCCCATATTGTCCTCGTACAATCACATTTTCAGTTTAAGAAAGTGTCAACAGACAGAAAATTCCCCCCCCTTTCCCCTATTCATACCCTCCTCTTCTAAATACCACTAATTAAACCCCCCCCCCCTCTGGTTGTATACATGAATTAATAGTGTATATATATATATAGACTCCAATGATATCCACCACCGCCCCCTAACAAAGGGATCAATTTAAATACACTGACATCTGTAGATTACTGACGGGTTTTTTATCCTATGTGTACAAATGACTGCAACTATGCCACTAGCACCTGAGCAGGTTCTCAATCAGTGGACTTATACACTATCCCTGTTTATACATATCCACAAAAGGGTAAATGCCCAGGGACCCCCGCGCAAAATGATGCTGTGTTCATTACCAAATTTCTGTGCATTACCCCATCCCCACGTAACTGACCCAAAATGGTCTGAGATACCTGACCACCACTTTATAGAACAAGGAGACACAAAACGTCAAATTTTATTATACTTACCCTAGTGCGAGCGTTGCTATGACAACGCGTGCTTTAAACAAATGGGGCTATAATGGAGGCGGGACCCCACCTGAGAAAGCAGTCAGAGCGACGCGAGACAAACTTGTCCGGTGGAGGACGGCACTCAGTGAGTCCAGGCGCTTACCAGTGCGGTGTTGATTACAGCCAGAGACAAACTCCTGCAAGGGTGAGCTGTATTGCGCCTTTTACCCACATGAGAAAAACTTCCCCACCCGCTAACTAACGTTCTGTGGGTTCATACAAATACACCACGCCGGTGGTGGCGTCTCTGCTACTTAAAATGAGTATAAATTAGTAACATAGATTATGCGTTTTGTTTGTTGTGTTTGGGTGATACCAATGAATTGGCAGAGGTTCTCAACACGAACTAATGCGATTACTAATTAGAACTCAGTACATCCATCTGCATAAGGGGTCAAGCGCATTACACCATCAGACTCTGTTACAAAATGTTGCACCAACCTGACTGAGTGTTGTCTTGTATCTCACTCTATCCGGTGTGTGAATATGTTTGTTGGTGTTATATACACCACACCGGAATGGAGATGTTTATAGTAGATTACATAAAACATAAGAGGATATATTCTTTGGTAATGATATATGCTGAGGCTTGTTTTTATTTCACATAATCACTATCTAGTGCGTCCCAGGTCGGTTTTAGGCAGACTCCAGATAATTTAGTATGAGCACTACCCTGCATTAACCCCTTCCTTACCCGGCTAATTAAAGATACGGCTGGTGTTTACAATATACCCACGGGTGGAAGGTTAGTAGATATAGTCTAAGCATTACACCAAGCTTCTTAACCTCTTCCTCACCCGTTAACTTAAAAATTCGGGGTGTTCAGGAATTTACACCACACCGGGTGGGAGGTGCATATTTGAGTGCAACACCGTATAATATCTGAATCTTTAGATTGTACGTTTTTAAATATCGGTATACCGTGGGGCACATGAACCCTAAACACAAACCAGCACTATTTACCTACCTATACACAACTTCGGTCCTTTATATGGTTTCGCAGTTCCACGGAAAAGTTCGTGGGCGAGTATCTCACTAGTTTAGAATAACCTCTGTGAGAACCCCTGTTTACGCTAAAACATTGGATTATAAAAAGTTATGTGTAAAGGACGTTGATATCAAATTTAACTATGTATCCATCTTAGTCATTTCTAGCTAAATAGTAGCCTTTTTAACTCATTCTTTACCTACGCGCCCGTTTTAGGGATTTTTTTTTTAAATATATCATGGTTGATTCATATATAGTAAGGACACCTCAATGTCCTGGTATTGCAAACACCCTTTGAATCAAATCAGTTACGTGTAGGTCACATATTATATGTTTGGTCAGTTTTTCCGTGATAGATATAGAATTCTTATTCTACAGCTATATATAAAACACTGAGGCATCAAGCTAAAATCCATATTGCTGATGCCAGGAAATAACTATTCCCTAGATCTATTGTCAACAGCCTTGGTTCATTAGGACTGGAAGTGAATATGTTAATTGCTGTTTAATCGTTTGTGTTAATGTTACCCTAAGTATTCATTAAAGGTTTAGGTATCACACACTTTTTTCACCTACGAGTGCTGTTCGAAAGGGGTTTCCACGGTTCGCAAGTTATCTATGTGTTACCCTGCATTAAATAATGAAAATGTTTTGCACTTTAAATATGTCCTCGTGTTATTGTTCCCTGGTTCTTGTTGATGTTTGTGTCTTGGATAGTGTCTGTCAAGGTTATAAGACATTAGATAACCGGTCAGTATGATGAGTTGATGACATAATTCATGCACATGAGCGATGGGAACCAGTCAATGGCATGTTTTGATCAAATAAACAAAATGTGCAAAGATCCTTACCATTGCAATATGTCATTAGTGTTCACTCTCTTGTGTTCAATCTTCTATTCTACATTATCAAATGGTTGTTTCTGTAATTAAAGATGTGTTTTGGTGATTTTCAGTTATGTAAGTTTACGCACTCTTTCCCGCATGAAAAACATTTTTTATTAAAATACAGATATTCTAAAGATATTAAACATATGAGAATGTTTTAAAGAAACATTTTTTTCATATGATGAATTTTGATTTAGGAATAATCATAATCATCCTTGAGAACAACTTTAACATCAATAACATTCATGACTTAATTGGTCATAGAAATCAATGTTTATACAAATATGGACGTTTAAGTGCTGTGTGGTTTGGGTGTATAAGCATGTACAATGTACAAGTATTGACTAAGCATGTATATTTTACATCCTTATTGTTGTTACAAAAAATTGGTACCCCGTTAATTGACTAGATATGGTGAACGTATAATGCATGTACATTCACATGAATAAAATATATTCATGGTGTTTTCAAGTACCCACAAGGTGAATGTCGTTACTAATGGTTAAATCAAAATAAATGAGATAATGTATGTTAGTTGGCACTACAATCTCGGTTGTTAACAAATTGTTTGAGTGATTTAAATTTTGATTTTAAATTGGTGTTGATTTCTGATGGTGTCTATTATATTAAAATATTTCATTATTTTGTTGTTTGTTGTATTATGATAGATGAATTGACTATTAAATTAACACATCATTGTTTGAAAAACCAAAGGACAAAATTGGATGGTATACTTTATATACGATGTTTACGAGGCAATTACTTTTGAATGTTAGAGAGGATTCTAAAAATGAACATGTTACCTTGAAACTATACTAATTATTGGGTTCAATAGTGATAAGTTGTTTGAAACATATAGATCACACTAGAATACATATTAGTTTGTAATATTGAACAACATATGTAAACTATCATTAGAATGTCTTTGTCGTTAGCAACCATCATGTGGATAATTAAGTGCATTAGTAATAACATTTCAACATCTAGGCAACAGAAGTATCATTGTAGTACTCAAGCGACATGTTTGCAAGCAAGAACTTGTAACAAAATAATGATTAGAATTTCTTGTCTAGACGTGTTCAAACTCTAGGAAATATTTTCTGGGTCCACATCAAATATACATTGGTCATGTATTTTTAATACCGAATCTCTGTGAAAGAGAAAAAAACATAATGTTGACAACATGCACATGTACTATCTTCAGCATCATAATGCTTGTACTACTCTGAAGATGATTGGCGGGGTGGTTCAAGCATAAGGTACATCATATGCGTAAACGTCAAGGATCATTCAATCCGCAACAAGAATGTTAGGTTTTAAACCCGCTGTCGCATACTACAGTATGTGAGTTTCGGTGCCTGAATCCATTATATTGTGCGCGCACACCATGTGTTCGCCGCACGTCAGTAAAGTGCCGGTCACAGTGTTTGCGCATGGCACGACAATGTGTACGTGTCGGACAAGACAGTCCCTCAATGGTGTGGTACCAGTACGCCGATTAGAGCGGAAAAGATGCATATATGCAATAATAAAAAATGAATTTCAACACACGTACATATAGTAACGTTTACCAGCGGGCCGATCGCCAAAATAGCGATAACAGATAAAAGAACCGCGTGAGGTCATGTCAGCATCATTGATGAAACTACACATGCAAACACCCCTCCCACAGATCATGACATCGGCCTACAGCGCTGTGCAATGGTTAAAACAATGAATTTGTAGTTCTCTGGGGTGTGTGTTATATATTAGAACATACAATACGCTTTACAATTCATTGAAGGATTTTTCATGATGACACCGCCACAAATGTTGAGTCATGATGTTATGATTGAATTTTTAATTGATTCTTATATGTATCTATGTGTATATGTTTAGCATGTCTGCAATGTACGCTTCATACGGTAATTTGGTGCATTACTTGTGTATTTTGGCAGATGATGCTGTCATATTTGTACAGATATTATTCATGTAAATGAAAACATTAAACAATTCTTTACCTTTATTGTAGAACTCAGAACTTCACCAGTGCGGAATCATTGCTCCAGCAGACACAGCTGGAGCACCATGGTTGAGGTCAATACTTGATCGGTGACCCGTTCATCTGGCTCCGCAGTGGTTGTGGAAACAAAATGGCAGGCGGGTAGGAACACATCTTGTATTGGGTGTTTTGTTCATTCTTACACCCTCGATTTGTGCATGGAAGTTGGAACAATGTAGACCGTAGGAGTTATGGTCCATATTGCATCTCGTATTGTGGAAGTCACGGATGCAGGCATGTCAGCAGCACACAGTGTGGAGCGTTCCATGGTTCTTTGGTGTGTTAGTACGGAAAGTTAATAGGTATTTAGTAAGCAGATATTTTCCATGTTCCAGGTTCTGTAATTAACTGAGTTGGAGGGAGTTGTGTTTTATTGAAGTGATATTTGAAAATCTGCCAACAGTTATACGTTGCCCCGCGTGAGGAGGTAAGTCGTTCGAAAGATTCATTTTGCGGATTAAAGTGAAACGGACAGACGTTTTCCAATTTTTCTGCTTAGTACATATCCATTGTAGAGGGATTGTTTCCATGATAAAGCATATATTCTCATTCACTGTAGCCCGTTATTGACATTAGGCTTCAATTGATTGATAAATAAGATATTTCAAACAGGAGACATAACATAAAAACACAGGACAAAGCTCAGTGCAATCCAGAAAAATTATAACGGTACAGTGCCAAATATACATGTATAATTAACTAATAGAATAAAATGGTCTTTAGTGTTACATTTTTATGGCCAAATTGTTGTAGCCCTGAAGACCAACTGCAGGCCAGACCACGTTTGCAAGGGTCCACACTAATATACGAGTTCTTATAACCTGTTTGCATTGCCAGGAAGAATGATTTATAATAAATCTGTCAATATTAGTTGCGAAAAGTTTTCTCAGTCTGATTGGAAGCTTTTATTAACTGTACACATTACCCAGAAAAGCCACTCTATAATAGATTTGTCACATCACACTAACAGCAGTTCCCCTGAGATTGGGAATGCCATTGGAGTGAGCTTTAACTTTAAATGTGGGAGGGAGTGGATGACTTAATTAGTAGGAGGTTGCCACCCCCAATCAGTAAGACATAGCTGAACAAGAATTATAAAAACATACAGAACACACTACCAAGCTGCATATTAATAACACCCCAAAATAACCACAACATATATATAAGATACTCGTTCACAGGGAGTGCTACTGATGGGCCACATATAGATATTTAAACCGAGACAACTAAATTAACATAAAACACAGACAAAGATCATCACCATCCCAGAAAAACTAATATCGTTAAACAGTGCCCTAATATACATTATAATAAAATAACATAATGGTCTTTTAGTTTAACATTTAGGCCCAATTTGTTGTTAAGTCCTTGACCAACCGCACGGCAGAGAGCACGTTTCAAGGGTCCACCTTAAGATGTCTTAATAACCTGTGAATTTGCCAGGAAGAATGAATTTATATAGAATCTGTCAATATTGTTGCAAAAGTTTAAGT
>WSYH01016426.1:0-13036 GCA_036426205.1 Ascaphus truei
TGAATTTTGGAGCGGGTGACATTGGGAATAACACCTGTATCTGCTCAACAGGCTACAACGAATGGGGACGATAATTTCAAGTCGGGTTTATACAAGAAGTATACAGTGCGCTAGAGGACGCAAAGTCATAGTAAGAGCCAGTGTCTGCGGCGAGGCGGGAGAAATACAAGAGACACCGTATAAAATTGGTGTGTAGGACCTGCGATAGGGTCTGACCCTGACGTTGTTGCAGACATTGATATGTTTTGGCCAAGGATTGAACTAAAGCCCATACTTATGGGAGAATAAATATTAGAAAAAACAGATGGAATGAACTAAATAGTGGGCACATTGGATGGCAGATGTAGCCAGGCTTGCTGTCCGTGGTGACTGCGCTTGTCACTGCGGGGCGGCCTGCAGTACCTACGGCTCTCGCAGCCCGGAGTAACAGTAAGCTGCCAGGAGGAGTAACTTTGGGCCATCTGCAGGGAGGAAAAGCAATACCCACCTTTTAGAAGAGTGCACGGCCCGCGTGGTCCTGTCTGCAGCCATATTTGATAATCTACATCAGCGGTGTGGCAAACTGGGGCGCTAGATTTTGTTGGGGGGGGCGCGCGGCAATAAGAGGTCCCGCTGTCCCCACAGGCATTAAAGAAATGGTGGGGGACTACGCGAGGCATTCATAGCCACTTACCTTCCCTTCCGGTAATGCATCGTCCTGGTAACACGCGCATCAAATGACGCTGCGGGGTCACGTGACGTCACGTTATAATGGTAAACGTCACATGACCCCGTGCGTCATTTTTGCGCCGGGGTCGAGTTGGGGGGGGGGGGGGGTGTGCGAGGCGCAGAGGAGAGCAGGCAGGGGTGCGCACAGGGAAAAGTTTGCGCATCCCTGATCTAAATATCAAATGGACTGGACACTGTCCCCCTGTCCTGTCCAGGCTTGATGATGCAGATGTCCAAATATCCCTGATCACAGGAGCACCGGTCACTGTATAGGTATATTTATTATGGTGTGCAGCATACATCAATATTTTGCATTGAGTCCAAATAGACCATATAGCCTCCCTTTCATGATGTAGAGGGCACCTACATCATCCGTGGGAGGTAGATACAGCCTGGCAGTCTTACCTTCAGCCAGCGGGGGACACGGATCCAGGTGGCGGACTTGCAGACCGGCAACGGACAACGGGTGTGCAGCTCACTGAAAGGTGAGTAGTGGTATTCTTCTCCTGCAGGAAGTCCATCAAGTGAAGGACTAACGATGCAGGGGTCACCCATTCAACAGCATGGAACCACACAGCGTTAATACTTCGGGCCGCAGGACTGCTGGCCTGGGGCCACGGGTCTCCGCAGCCACCGAGTCTCCGCACCACGAGTCTCCGTGGCCACAAGGACAGTAAGTCTGGCTTGCATCTGTAGCATTGGGGCTTCTCTGTCTGTTGTATGCTTGCGGTCACTTTCCCAGTAGCACTCCAATTGACATAAACACATATATAATACAGGGGGTTTGGGAGGCTAAGGCCTCTCATTTATAGTAGAGCGGCTCAGTAGTGCGCGCGACCAGTGTGATGTCAATCGTGCGGTGCGCACGCGAAAAACTGCACTGGAGGCGTGGTCGTGACATCAAGTGGAACGTTCATCCCATTGCTGAACCGCTCACATATGCGGCAGTCGCGGCAGGAAAATCAAATGGAAAATCTTTTTTTTTTTTTTTTTATCGCGCGCCTGGACGTTGCGGTTGAGCGCGCTTGTTGTGCGCTTTCGTTGCTCTTTGTATGGTTCGGCCAGCGAGCACCGTCGGCAGCACTAGAATCCCAGCCTAAGACTGTGTATGGCTGTGGTGAGGCAATGTCCATGCTATTCTGCAAATCTGTCAAAAGTAACCATAGTCTTCTGGTTTGAACCTCGCCTTTCCCTGCACTTTTACCTTTGCAGGTCTATGGTTTCCCAATGAAAACCCAGGTATGACACAGAGATAATAGACAAGAGCGGCATCTAATGTAACGGCATGTGATGGCTGAATGAAACATCTTGTTCTCGGCAATCCCGTGTTTTCTTCTTTTTCTTTTACCTATTGTGTTGGCCACACATATGGTTGTTACCTCTGTAGGATTTTGTCCCCAATTTTTCTGTGTCTACCCATATCCCGAAATAAACGTTAGACTGTTGATTACACTCTTGCAAGCATATATTTTGATATTTACCTCTGCATATTCAGTTGTGTCCCTTTGTATCTAGTATTCTAGGTCCGTGAAAAGAAGGTTATGGGTTTATGAATTCAAAACCAGTGCAGGCACACGATAAACTGGACATTAAATATGGAGCTCTATGCATTTATCAGTGATCATCGATATAGCAAATCACTGCTTTATTCATGACCTACAGTTATCATAAAACAATTCCTATGTGCACCTGGTTATTCATCTTTTTTTTTTTTGTTTGTTTCTTTTAAAGGTTTAGTTTTTTTTAAAAGAGCCACATTTATACTTTAATACTGCGAGACATCGTCAGGAGTAATTTTTTTTTTTTTAATGCAGTATTTGAAAGCCGTTGCGTCCCTTCTCCTTGGAGCAGTGTTTTGGCTGCCCTGCGAGAGAGGGAGTATTGCCTGACTTAAATTCTCGACACACAAGCCGGAGGGATATTGAAGCTCCAATAGCTGCTTGTGAAAGTAATCCCCAACCCCAAAGTTGTCACCTAATGTGCTTCTTGGTGTATGCATTGTGCTGTATCTGCCAGAGTAAATATCTGCCTACGTAATGACCCCTGATTCAAAACTGCTTGCTAATGTGTCATTTTACAGCCTGCCCGAGGCTCAAAGTTATTCTGTTCACATCTTCTGTTCATACAGGGTGGCTATTTTTAGCTGCCGCAGGTCTAAAATATGCCTTCTAATCTCGCCTGATTTTAATGGCTTCTCTTTCAGAGGGATTGCTTTGCTGAGTGGACAAGTCTCAGGAAATCAAACTCTGCAATGATTATTTTGTCCCTCCGGGCTTACCGAGGTCTTTTTAGCGGAGCACATTGTTTCTGCCAATGTGTTATGCACAGAGAGGCAGCAATTTATTGCTCAGTGACTGGCTAGACACAGATTTACACGAAGGCGCATGATAAACAGTGCTGTGTACAGCACCAATAGGTCTGAAAAAGGACATGCTTTGGGGGGTTTAAATTGTGGACATGGCATACTGGATAATAAAAAAAACCTCAACTTCATAGACTCTCCATGCAACAATTTATGCGATGTTATCAGTTAACAGGCACAAAAAAATCCTAGTCTAGTGTTCCTTAAATAGACTGTACGAGCTGATTCTGCAACTAGCCATAACGCAGTGTCCTAATAAAGGCTGTCATACGTTGCAGTATGGCAGTACTTCACGAATGTGTAAATAGAAGTCTGTTGTATGTGTATATATATATATCATATATATATGCAAATGGAAATACAACTGTAGGCTCATCTGCATGTTTTAGGCAGGTTCTGCATATATATATAATCAAAAAATAAATAGATGATACCGTTCTGTGGCTAACGAAATGCTTTTATTTGTGCGAAGCTTTCGAGATACACTGATCTCTTCTTCCGGCGATGTTACAATGAATGAAGCAAGCAAAAGCATATACTATAAACAGTTGTCTATTGGAATGTTATCTGTGCTGGTCCTTCCCCGGTGGGATGTGGAGTGTTTTATGGTGGAGTTGTCAAAAGGTTCCTGAAAAGCAAGTGATTGAAAGAGTGTGTGTGTGTATCAGTGTGAATAAAAATGAAGGAGGAGCCCACAGTAAATACAGGCTTTACAAAAGGTGTGTGTGGAGTGGGAGTGGATATTAAATGGTGGGTGGTGTTGGAAATGTGAGAGTTAGTAGCACAACACAAGTGTGTGTGGATACTATGTGGTCCCTATTGGTGTATAGGGAGTGAAAAACAAGGAGTATAAGTATGTGTGGAGAGACAGCTGTGTGTGCATACATACTGTATAGCACAGTATGTACAGACATGGCCTATAGCGCTCATGGGAGAGAGTTCACTTGTGTCAGTAATGACTCATAAAATTTAGATCTCTGTTTAGGCACTGCTAAGTGTCCCGAACAGTTGAATAAATTTGTATTCATTCAACCGTCTCTCTCTTCGGTGTTTTAAGATACCTTTGAGTATGGCAACCTCAGATCGTTCATTTATGGCCAAGAGTCAGAGAAATGTTTGCCAACAGGACTGTCTCTTGTTCGCGTGTGATGCTGTGGCGGTGCAGGTCATTCTCTTGTAGCTGCCCTGTCTCACCTATGTAGTAGCAGCCCCCTGGGATTTCATGCACATGATGAGGTACACGACTTTGCTGGAGGAACAGGTGAACCTTCCTTGATTTTGTATTCCCGATCCTGTTTGATATTGATTGTGTTCGCTGGGGAGAGCATTGCGCAGGTTTGCATCTTGGGTCCTGGCATGGTTTGTCCCGCATTCAGTTGTACTACTGAATACTTACTCCCTCAATAATATTCTTGAGATTATGGGGTTTTTGTATGATGATAATAAGGGTGCTTCAGGGAAGACTGTTGCAGTCTTGTATCTTCTGGAGGATGGGTTGTAGTTTCTGGCGATCTTGCGTAGGGCTCCTAGGTGTGGGTTATATGTGACCACCAAGGTACACTGTCGCTTGTCTCCTTCTGTTTGATTCAAGGAGATCACTTATTGGTATTCTGGTGGCTTTGTGAATTTGCTGGTCTACAATCTGTGGTTATATCCACGGTTTATAAAGTCGATCTCAAGGCTTTAATCCGCTGGTCTCGTATGGTGTGTCGGAGATATCCGGTTGTATCGTATGGGTTGACTGTAGATGGTTGCATGTTTGTTGGTGTCGTGGTGGAAGCTGTTGTCCCTAAATAGCGTCTCTGTCTGTAGGTTTGCGGTATACAGAAGTCTGTAGTAGAGACCAGCGGATTTAAATGGGAATTTGATTGCTCCCTTACAGCATATGCCTGTACAGCGAGATAGGCAAATCATTTCAGTATCTACCATTCAGTGGATATTGGTATGATTTATAGCAGTGGATTCTCCTGATTTTACTGGCAAATTTGAAATTTTTGCCATAAAAGTCAGAAATCCTACACAGGCTGCCAAACCGATGAACACTGTTTTAAACTCTCTGAGATGAGCTTACTGATTTCTTAGTAACAGAGCTAGGTAGCCATGCAAAAAAAAAATGTCCAAGCAAAGTGCCAGGTAATTTTCTTTCCATCAATAGTATATTTTTGTCCTACTGCAGTTTCTCTGTTTGTACACACAACTCGTGGTTTTCATAATGAGGTACTAGCACACTGATCCCAGCCATGTGTGTGCAATCTGCCATAGATTTCAGGTGGGCCAATAACTCCAGGTCAACAGTGTAATACAGTATGTCTAGTGATGGATGTTAGACGCTCATTTTTGTGGTGTTGGCTGCTTTGGTTTGGTAGGTAGATCTGAAAAAAAGCAAGACCGATGGATAATTATCACAGTTTTTAACGTGTTAGGTGGCACCTTGAGATATGGGATTCCCAAGGCTCCTGTGCAATGTACAGAAAGCGGATCACCGTTGTCAGCGTTGTGTGTTCATTCCAACCACGTAGCAAGTAGTTCACCCAAAGCTACTGTACCTCCGTGATGCTCAGAAGACTATTGGAATAAACCAATAAGTGTGTGACTGGATGAAAAGAGACGATGATGAAAGCAATTTGGTGCAGGAAAATAAATTGCCTTAAGTAAATGTAGTTATGTTTTGGAGCTAAACGAGTGGTGTAGGCAGCTCAAAGAAATCAAGGTTCGAAAACATTAACAAAGTAAGATCTTGGCTGACAAAACTCAAGGACAAGCTCAGTAGATAATGGTTCTTTGCTTAAAGCGTGCCTTTGAAACCCACTCTGTTCTTATGTTGGTGTTTTGTTGTCGTACAAGTTTCTAGTCTTGCAATATTTGGTAACCCTGTCGGGAACCCTCACATTAACTTGGGACAAGTATTCCCTCTCAGCCTTACCCCTGCTCATCCCGCCCCCCCGCACCCTCATGCGTAGTCCAGACCCCCCGCAGCGGCCGCCGCGAGACGACCACGCTCAGCCGCACCCCCCGCGCAGACGGCCCGCGCAGACCCGCACCCAGGCGCAGCGCCCACAGGAACGCGCCAACGCAGCAGAAAACCCCGAGCCCCACACACACTACAATCACCACCACCCCATCTCGCCCCCTCCCCGGTAATCCTCTCCCTCAGTTCAAATTGTTTTCCTCACACCTCTATTGTCCCCTAGTTTTCTTTGGTAATGGGAATTTCTATTTTTCAAAGACTTTTCTCTCAGAGGCCCGTAACTATTATTCTATACCTTGTTCATAGCATTTGTTTGTTTATTTTGTATTTTTATTCTAAAATAAAGTTCAACCAAAAAATAGATACGCGAGTTGACAGGAAGGCAGCACTGGGGTGCAACAGTATGGACTGTATATCTTTTTTATACAGCGCCAACTATGTACATAGCGCTTCACAGCAATATACACGGGATATAATACATAATGGGATAAGCGCTTCAGACATAAGTAACATAAGTAACATTTAGGAAAAAGGGAGTCCCTGTCCCGAAGAGCTTACGATTAAGTATATCCAAGAAACCACAACCTGTTGACTTGCCATGAATGCATGATTAGTATACATCAGGGTCTTCAACAGATCAGAGTATACAGTATTTGGGAGTAGGAGGTGTTACTACGGTACTAATGTAGAGGAGCCATCATGAGTGATACCTTGGAATTTGTTTTATTTAGTTCACAACTGTTTCGTTTACAAATGATATATATGATGGGTGGCTACATTGTTAAACACATCTCTAATTTGTGTGCATTCTATTCACTTGTGCTTGAGTAGATTCAGCAAGGTGGTTAAGATTAAGGAAGATCTTGGTCTAGTGGTTTCCAACTTTTTTGTTTTGGAACCGAATAATTATACGGTGAAATTCTGCGGAACCCCAAACCCTCTCTCACAGCGTCTGAGATCAGATGCATTGAAGGAACCCCAACCCCCTCTCACAGCATCTGCGATCAGATGGATGTAAGGAACCCCAAACCTTCTACAGAGTCTGAGATCAGATGCATTGTAAGGAACCCCAACCCTCTCTCACAGCGTCTGAGATCAGATGCATTGTAAGGAGCCCCAACCCTCTCTAACAGCGTCTGAGATCAGATGCATTGTAAGGAGCCCCAACCCTCTCTAATAGCGAGCCTGAGATCAGATGCATTGTAAGGAACTTAATGCCATGCCATATGACGCTTGTATGTATATATATTTTGGGCCTCATTTTCACTGGGTATATGGAGAGGATGTTAAACCCATGATCACCAGATAGATAGATAGATAGATAGATAGATAGATAGATAGATAGATAGATAGATATCATGGTGATCATGGGTTTAACATGCTCTCCATATACCCAGTGAAAATGAGACCCAAACTGAGAAGAATGCTTTCAGTGGCTGTTTATACTATATATGTGTTTGTTCTTATTCACCAATGGGGGGTTGTTCTGATGAAGGGGCTCCCGCCCCGAAATGTAAAACACTTGTCCTCTACCGACTAAAAGGTATATGCATTAAAATGGACATTTAAGCAGTAATTGCTGTTGAAGTCTGCGGTATTCTCCATGCCTTTCCTCCGTTTAGGACACCTTTTATTGCCAGAGAGGCCAACAACTAATAGCAATATATTCATGGCCTCTCTGTCACTGGAAGGGTTAAAATAGTAATGAGGGGGGAAATTGAACCTTCTCTAACGCTGCCGTGCTCCAGGGTTTCATTTTGGACTATGTCAGAATTCAATATTGTATTACTTTAAATAAATAAGTATAAACCGCGCTCTTCAGACCATTTATCTTCTTCTGTTTTGAAGTGAAATAACCACTCTGATTAATGTGCGCTTTTACTGGCTCGTTTTCTAATACAGAAAGTCCCTGTACATACAGTAACAGATATTGATCAGTTCTTACAGGGAGAGAGACACTGTGATCACAGTTGGAAAGCGCCTAATTCCCTTTATTAGGCCGTTTCATTTTACTGCGCCGTCTCGGCGTGGGATTGTGCCCGACTGCATTTCTGTTAACTATTATATGTCTGTTACGCAAACCTGCACTGGACAAAATGTATCGCGCAGTCTGAGAAGCGATCGCTCGAAGGGTTGCATGATCCACGTTTTCCAGTGGGACACGGAGGCCGTTTCACCCCAAAAGGAAGTCGGCAAACTGTACTAACATTCCCAATAACATTGCGTACCATATTGTGTACCATTCCAACCCATGAAATGGAAAGTAAAAAGCCAAGTCACATAGATTGCAAGTTCTGCGGGGCAGGCTCTCCTTTTGCCTAAGCCTTAATTGCTGTTCTCCCCATTATATGGAATTTGTTTCCCTTTATTGTCATTTTATAGCAGCCGTTGGCCAGATTCCAAGTAGTAAAATGTCTGCAGGATGCGTATAAGTGAAAAAGTGCAGCACTGTAATTAGTGAGGAAGATCATCACGTGTCATCGTGCAGCCTAACAACGATCTAATCCTTAGGTTCACCTTGTACAAGCTTCCCATCTTCTTCTTATCCCCTAAACACTGCTCCACGTGCTCATATACACTGGATAGGAGCTGTGTTTTAATGTGAGGAACTCCTACGTTTCCTTTTGCCGTGGCAAACCCTCACACGATCCTGTTAGGACTACGATTAAAAAGAGAGAGCGTTTCAGTGTTCCCGTGGTTTTGGGAAGTGGAATCGGCTCATAGCATAATGTAATAGTTATAGCTAATAACGCAGTGAGGCGCGTGCATTGCTATTGATGCATCAAGTAGAAGAGGTTGATGCTAGCAGCAGTTTTGTCTTAAGAGGGAAACGGTGAGAGAATGTATTTATTTATTTATATATAATAATAAATATTTTACCAGGAAGTAGTGGGGAGTTGGGATTTCAATTTTTTTTCTTAATTAACACACATTAAGTCGACATCAGTTTTAACCTGCGTGATCTCTTGCACCTTTGTAATGATGCCGCACATCTCTCCTTTTTTGATGTGTTACTAAGCATCCCCCTGTCTCGTTCTCTGCTTCCCTTTCTGATCTCCTCTGTCCTCTTCATCTTTATACACACGGCCGGTTGGCTTTGTTTTCTTCTGCTTGATAGAAAGCGTTTGTACAGTAGCACTGCCTGTCCTGAGGAAGAATGCAGCTGTACAAAGCTCATCTCAATACATGTTATATCACATTTTGTAACAAGTGTCCCGTAGTATTGATGTATTATGTAGTCACTTGTTTACCTTGTTTAAATGTAATGCCATGGTTTGCCCGTTATGTTATGGGGCTGAACGAGCGGTGAATAAAAGGCACAGAGTTTGAAGCTGGGGAGTCAGCTTCAAATCACTGTCTCCCTGTGCCTCGGGCAGCAAAAATAGATTGTTCGCGCTACGGAGCAAGGACTTAAATTCTACGTACAGCGCTAGGTATACTGTCAGAGCTGTACAAGAACTAAACGTATTATTTAGCAACAGGGAGGCTTTCACCAATGACCTCCATGTTTGAGCCTTATAAATGTGAATGTTTATTATAATATAGCAATGACAAGATACACAGCGTTGTACAGTACGTAGAATTTACAGGCACAATGCATTCTCGGCTGAAAATCATAACTGGTATTAGGATTTGACATGTAAGGCAGCACGCACAATTGCCACTCCACATGTGTTACTGTGTATATTATCTCCCTGTTGTGTCTTGCTAATTTTGTAAAGTGATGCATAGCTGGCGCTGTATAAATAAACACATATACTTACAGTACATACATACTGTACATATACAGTATTAGGTGTACATACAGACATAGTACTTACATACAGTATGTGTGTACATATAGGCATACATACAGTGCGTACATACAGACATACTATATGTAAGTACTATGTGTGTACATATAGACATACATACAGTATGTGCATACAGTATATGCATAAAGTACATACAGTATGTGCATACAGTACTTACAGGATATACATACATACGTACAGCACATACATACAGTACATACATACGTTCAGCACATACATACAGTACATACATATGTTAAGCACATACATACATACAGTACATACATACGTAAAGGTGGTAAAATTCTTCACTACATGTAAAATGTATGTAGGGCCATAATATATATTTACTAAGCGGTGCAGCCATACAACAATGTATGGTGCCAGAAAGCAAGTAAATGGGTTGTAAGGGATCTTCCAGCGCAAGATGGTTTCCGATGGCAAAGCACCGCTTAGTAATTATGGACCTTAATCGTTCTCCATGGTTTCTGCTCTTGAAAGATCATCGCAAGGATTGTACCTGTACAGCTGGAACCAGATTTATGTGTAATTGTCCCCAAATAGTGTTCACCTCAACCGCGGCCTCGCTGTGCCCCTCGCTATACTAAGCCCTGTCAGAGGGGCAAGGAGAGAGAATGGCTAGCATCTCCCTGGCAGTGGGGCAAGAAGAGGGCATGGCCAGCATCTCCCTGGCAGTGGGGCAAGAAGAGGGCATGGCCAGCATCTCCATGTGAGTGCAGCAAGTAAAGGGCATGGCCAGCATCTCCATGGGAGTGCAGCAAGTAAAGGGCATGGCCAGCATCTCCATGGGAGTGGGGCAAGTAGAGGGCATGGCCAGCATATCCATGGGAGTGCAGCAAGTAGAGGGCATGGCCAGCATCTCCATGTGAGTGCGGCAAGTAGAGGGCATGGCCAGCATCTCCATGGGAGTGCAGCAAGTAGAGGGCATGGCCAGCATCTCCATGGGAGTGGGGCAAGTAGAGGGCATGGCCAGCATCTCCCTGGGAGTGGGGCAAGTAGAGGGCATGGCCAGCATCTCCCTGGGAGTGGGGCAAGTAGAGGGCATGGCCAGCATCTCCATGGGAGTGCGGCAAGTAGAGGGCATGGCCAGCATCTCCATGGGAGTGCAGCAAGTAGAGGGCATGGCCAGCATCTCCATGGGAGTGGGGCAAGTAGAGGGCATGGCCAGCATCTCCATGGGAGTGCAGCAAGTAGAGGGCATGGCCAGCATCTCCATGGGAGTGCGGCAAGTAGAGGGCATGGCCAGCATCTCCCTGGCAGTGGGGCAAGAAGAGGGCATGGCCAGCATCTCCCTGGCAGTGGGGCAAGAAGAGGGCATGGCCAGCATCTCCATGGGAGTGTGGCAAGTAGAGGGCATGGCCAGCATCTCCCTGGCAGTGGGGCAAGAAGAGGGCATGGCCAGCATCTCACTGACACCCCCTCCCCCTCCTGCGGTGCTCCATTGGCTCTGGACTGTGCGTTGCTTATGGGTGGTGATGGTGGGCATGGGCGTTCTCCATTTTGTTCTAGTTTTGGACTGAAATATGGTGACCTCATCTTGAATTCCAAATGATATATCAGTCATGGCCATTTGCGATGTTATGTGTTGCTTCAATGACAATGGGACCACATGTAGTCTGGGCCTGTCATAACTGGGAAGTGCAACAACTAGTTCCCAAATTGATCGCGAATTGTATTTTCTATGGCAAGGTGGCGGGATGTCTGGTTGATGCAACCGCCCAAACAATTGATCAAACATCCTTCACATGTCTGAGCTAAAGTTTAGCAAAACAAGTTAATATTGTGCCTAATAGGGGGAACTCGTGCAACATTGATGCAGCCCCAAACCGAATGTGTGACACCACAAAAATTTAAATAAATGACAATAACCCATAAATTTAAACAACTTGGGGGGTGAAAAACATTGACACGTGCAAACTGTGATGTGGTAACAAAGTTAGTAACCCAAACACGTTATTTGATGGCATCCCTCCTGTTGAGCGCAAATAGTGGTGGGTGGGAAATGCACAGACATAAATAACTCTGAATGACTTAACTAAATGGAAATATGCCTGTTGTGGATAGTATGGAAAACAGTGGGTGTTAAATATGCCAAAATGTTATTGGAATGTTGGGGTGTAAACCGAGAAACATGGTGATGTATGCATGAGTGACCATTATGGGGGGAAATTTCAGATTAATACATACAATTGAACAACTGATATTACACTGTGGCGATGAACTGATTCCTGGCCCTACCCAAAAATACTGCAAATCCTGCAAATACCCCAGATACATGCTCCCCAGATTGCATGCAGGGTGTTCCTGCTGTGGGCTCACTTGTAAAACCATACCACCTCAATTGGTAACCATGATGCACTCTCCGATAGAAACTGGTCCTAAACACCTATTCTGTGACTTGTGGAAAATCTGGTAAAGTGTGGCCACACTTGGCTGCGCATCAAATTGTCGGTATGAACTGATTCCCCTAGTGCCAACTTGCAATATGACGGCCCAGACCTTCCTAGCCTTCCTTGGCCCTGACCCCTGTGCCCTCCTGGTATGTGTCGTCTCCCGCCGACAACCCTCCTGGTGACTTGGTGTGGATAAATGTCCCGTGGTGTCCCAGCTATAAACCACAGACTTACAAACCTCTTCAAGACCGGCCCGTGGTTCTTGCCCATGGCACCCATGGAACATGTGCCGTGTGATGGTTCCTTCTGCTCTTGCACAAGAACATCCGACCCTTGCCTGGGGGGCAATGCTGAACTCTGTTTGATGGCTGCTGTCTGCAACCATCCTTCATGTCGGGTGTCTTCCGTGCGCTCCATGCGAGCGATGAACTGGTGTCTGGGGGACCAAATTGAATGACGTCCAAAAAAAAAACATCCCGGAAGGATGACGGCAGTGGGCCGCTACCCTCAGGCGAATTATAAAAGCTTAATTGATAGAAATGGACATAGCCTCAGTATTACCATTGTGGATGTGCACAGTGAGAGAGAGAATATTTAACACACCACTTTTATTAAGATCTAAAAATTAAATCACAAAGATATTTTCTTTTCCCGCACTGTGGTGTATCCACGATATGTATACGTGGGACTATGTCCATTCGATGTGTTACTTTGTACTATAACCTATGCGTCTAGGCACATACCTTAGGAGGACTATGTCCATCGATATGGATTCTTGGGACTATATCCG
>WSYH01016427.1:0-13035 GCA_036426205.1 Ascaphus truei
TTCTGCTCGGATGATCTGTTAAATGATAATGATTAGGATTTAATAGGCGCAATGCTTCGCGTGTTACCAGATGCATAATTCATGAATTGTATGCAGTATATATATATAACTGTGCAGTATTGCAGCCAGCGGGATAAAATGCTTCATCCCTTCCTTGAAAATACCTCAATGCACCGGGCAGAAAAACAGTCACAAACCTCAATCACCCGGTATACCCGATTCGGGACTAGCAGCTCGAATAAATAAAGGTGCTCGCCAGTGTAAGAATCCAGAACCTTGGAGCCTCATATCCGTCTCAGCTTGTCATTATAGTCCTGCCAGGAATATCCCACGATTACATTCCGCAAACTCTTTTAAACAGTTTCAGACTTGCTCACTACGATTCCCAAAGGAAAATATCACCTTTGGTTTGGGAAATGGCAACACTTCACGCTAATGTAAAAAAGGAACTAGACTTGTTACCAGTGGAATTGATAAGAACTAGCCTTCCTATTGTGGGATGATACATTATGTAAGCCTTAGAAAGAAATATAACTGCTCAAATCATCCTTAAAAACTGTATGCCCTGTTCATATCAAGGTCAGGAAACATCGGAGCAGATTGTGACGTCCAGTGATAACAATACTAATGGATCTTGGAAGAACAAGGTTGGTGTAATAAGATGAGTTTACAATAATCTGGCTTATGTATTGTTCTCTCCCTAACATACCCTTTTTATAGCTCGCTCCAGTGTCTGAAATGTGATCTAATTTAAGCTTATCTTGACATTTTGTTTTAATCAGTTTAAACCCGGTGATTCGTACTGCCAAGAAAGAGCAGAAACAATGTGCCAAAGATGCGAGAAAAATGATTGCATCTAATATGTACATCAATTACAACTCATTAATGCTTCAGCCAACCACTCACCAAATAGAAGCAGGAACACCGGAATATCACCTTAAGCAGAAAAACATAGGATATCTTTTATGTTTGTTTTTTTTTTAAAAATAGTCATTGCGGTATTATAATGGCTTTTTAAAAAAAATCAACTCTTAATGCCATTTTACGAGGTTTTAAAATGCTTTGATTTCTGAAGCAGTTTTTGCCCACCCCTCCTAGCAGTGCAAGATATTTGCAACACACTTTCCTGTTTGGATAATTTGTTGCCAATGTTCCCAGCAGTTTGAGCTGCGAACTGTAACAGTAGTCAGTACCCTAGTAATATCAGGTTACACTGACTGAAGGATGATTGAAACTGGTTAGCACCACAATCAGATTTTTACTGATTATAAAGCGAGACCAAAACAATTGCCCAGCTTAGGTAAGAATGTAGAATTATACATTGGCCCATGCTTTACATATAAAAATGAGGGGGGAAAAAGCGAATAGTTTAGCTGGCTTTAAACATTTGACAATAAGCAATATTTTCCATATGACTTCACGTCTGCTTTGCCAGCAACGATTCCTGTTTTAGAACTGGTACAAGCCCGAGAGGTTTATGTTCTCCTGGAAATTCAAGTTTAACCATTGATGTTACATGTGAAGAGGAGGAACACATAATATTCCTGTTCTGAGTGGCTGCTTGTGTCAGAAAAGGCGTTTCTGTACGATACACTGATGTTCTGACACAAACTGCAGCTGTCCGATTATGAGAAATGTAACCAGTCGTTGCACGGCCGGGCTCTCTGTATTGGCCTGAAAGCCATGGGGGCCGTTTTTCTTAACACCCATGTTTTGTGGGGAGCACACTGTTAAGGATGTGAGGTGAAATATAATTTTTTGAAATATGAAGGCATGTACAGCTCAATCGCTACAGCATACTGTCAGCAGCTCTGCTAGGAGAACACACAAGCTAACAGCACAAGGTCTCTACTCTCCAGTCCTCAGCCTCCCCCCAGCTCGTTTTTCCGGATAACCCCCCGTACAGGCTCAATCAGTCCCTGTTTCAGCACAGCGGGCTTAGTCTTTGACTGAGCCTCTGATTGAGCCACCTGTGCTTGAATTGGATATTCCTGAAAACCCGACCTGTTGGGGGGGGGGGGGGGTTGTTGAGGCTGGAGTACAACTGAAAATGAAGACCGTTTTCTGACCATTCTAATAAGAATAGCATGAATATTTTAACGATGGTTTGAGGAAAGCATCCTACATAGCGCGATCAATATTACAGGGGGGGGGGAAAGAAAGATAGCATATTGGCTAGAACAGTTGTTGAAATGAGCCTGTTGTAATCACATATACGGGCATGAAAAGGATGCACGATAAAGATTGAATATAGCACATTATTAAGCAGTTGGTACAATTTCAGCAGAAATTAAGTAGAAGTGAAATGATAATTGAAAAAACAAACTCCGCCGTGTCTGGAATTGTTAACATCCAAATGGCTGTATGGGGTGTCTCCTATTCTGCTAATTATTGTCACTCCAGTGGGACGGAATGAACACTCAGCAGTGTGATAATACATCTGTGCTGTAATCTGTAGATGTAATGGTTTCAGTCTCAGCTGTTCTTACACCAATCTTTTTGAAATGCATAGAGAGTTTACAGTGCAATGACTGCAGTACTTCCTGTTAATTAAAGCAGCAAAACGTGAACAATCCTGTTTTTTTGGAGGGGGGGGGGGGTGTTGTTTGTTTTTAAAATAATCAGTTTCGGTAGTATTAGTACTTGCCTGCATTTTTATTTATTTTGTAACTCCTAGTGCTATTTTTTTTAATGTGCTGATTTATCCTTTTTGTTGCTACAGATCCATTTAAAATTCATATATCTCTTGAAACAAGTCTGACAGACACTTTTTGGGCTCTGCAATTTGGTAACAAAGCATCACAAAAGATCGTTGCTGGGTTCCAAACAGCAGACTGTCTATTCTCTGAAGTTGTACCATAATGTTCCCGTAGCGTATCATTATAATGTTACATATCAGCGGCAGGCATTTTCAGACAACGGCACAAAGTCAGAAGGGGCCATTTCATTAGGCACACAATCAGGTTTTGACAGATATATAACGCGAGTACCAAACGTTTGGTCAGTTTGTAAGAATGTAGAATTATACTTTATCACTGCTTTAAATGTAAAAATAATAAGAAAAAAATGGGGGATATTTAGAGTTTATTTGATGCTTAAATAAACACTGTAATTTTAAAGGGGGGGGGTATGCTGCACTCCACAAAATAAATTAAAGATACAGTTTACCGGTGCTGCTGGTTCAAGGAAGTACCTGTCAGGTAAATGACACGGTAACAGTAACAGACCACTCCCGCACATGCTTGCTAGCCCTGGGCAGTGCTTGTTGTGTTTCTGGGAAATCTGGTCTTAATGAGTTTGAGACAGGTTATACTAAGTTTTCTTTTTTTTTTCCCCGTACCTTATCCTAGACTTTTTTTTGACTGATCATTGGAGCTGCTTGGGACAACCTTAAAACATACCACCGTTTTCTGTATCGCTAAAATGTATATAATCCATTTGGTGCATGATGGTGGGAACTGTGCCATGCTGCTGGTGCGTCACCATCATCAGTTGGGAAATGTACAAAATTCGGCCGCAAATATTTTTTCCTTAATATTTGCACCGTCAACAAATATTGTCAAAGTTTAAAATGTTTGCAGTGTGATGTGTGTCATTTCTGCCGGTGACCCCTTACTCTGTCTTCATCTGTCTCTCCCAAACCCATATTTCAGGGTGATCTCACCGCGGAATGGCATACTGTATATTCTCCTGGATTTTTAAGTTGGGGGTTCAACGTGTTTGTTTGTTTTTTGTCCTCTAATATTGGTGCTTGTGAATTACCATATTTGCAGCAAATTTGAGTTTTACGAATAATGGTCCATCTCTACTTGTAATGTATCCCTTCCGTTTGATAAAATGACTGCTATTGTCTAATAAACACGTGTCCATTTCATGCTCCTATGGCTTCTCTCGTTCCGTCTGTGTCTTTGGCACCCTCACAGAATCAGCGCTTTAAAAAATCCCACAGATCTCCTCCTTTTATCTGCAATACAGAGACACTGGTTTATCCATGAAAGGTCCCACACCTATGACACGAGTACTCAACTACAGTCCTCAAGACCACCCCAACTGATCAGGTTTTTCAGGATATCCCTGCTTCAGCACAGGTGGCTTAAAGTGGCTCAGTCAAAGAGAGGCCACTGATTAAGCCCACTGTGCTGTGAAGCAGGGATGTCCCACATACTGGCCTGATGGGTGTCTTGAGGACTGTAGTTGAGCCCCCTGGCATGGTGACAACATTAGCACCATTGTATATAGAATGTAAGCAGATTTAGGCTCACTAGTCGTGAACAAAATGAGCCAAATGCAGTCACTTTTGTATTTGTTTTACCTTGGATTCTGTTTGTGCCCCTCTGATAGAACAGCCAAGAGTAATGCTGCTCAGCAGTTCGCCCACTGTCTCCAAGAAGTATTTCCCTATTCAGTGGAGAACTTGGAAGAGGAGGTCCGGAAAGATCAGCCGATGATGGCAAACTCTTTCGAGAAGAGTATAATGTAAGTGTGATGTTTCTTGCCTCTCAGGACGGAACAGAAATTAAATGTTTTTTTATGTGAATGGCGCTATCTGTTTGACCGGATAGAACAATGTGTTTAAGGGTAGGAAATGAAACGGTACCAGTGTGTAGTGACCCAAATGTGTTCCCTCCTGAAATACCTCCAAGGTGCTCTGTAAACGTGCTCAGGCTCATTTATTTTTAAATACTGTATAATAATTAAGAGTGCAGCTGTAAAACAACTGTAGATTTCCTGGGTCAGGCAAAATGCGATGGGAATGATCGAACGCTCTGCAATTTATTATTTTACACATAATGCCATATTTAGCATTTTTTATTTTAAATAATGTAGTGTTTTGTTGTTCCTGAAACAATCTTGTTTAATACTTTATATTGTTTAAAGTTGCAGTCTACCTAACTGTTTTTTTTTTTTTTTTTTTTACAAGATTGAAACTGTGGGTGCTCCAGCGCTGAACCACACGGTTTTCAGCTCGAGACACCCGGTGACAGAGATACTTACTAGGGAAGTTACCACCATTACTTCCTTGTTTTTTAAGGAATTTAAATGGCCATCCAATTGGAAGCCCAACCGATGATATTGCAGCTTCCTATTGGCCTATGATTGTGGCAGCCATTTTGTTTCCACTGAGGGGGATTTAAACCGTGTAACTTCACCGGTAAATATCTTAGGATTCCACCTTGTAAAAAAAAATGGGGGCTAAAAAACAGAGGCCGTTTTAAAATAAAACGACCGCATTGATTTCAGCTCCGGGAACCCCTGCTTCCCAAGATACTTACCTCCGTATGGGTGCGGTAGAGCTCTGGCTGGGCTCACAATGTGGTGTTTTAAAGGTTACTACGTGATGCGGGAAATAGGAAGCCGTGACATCATTCATTGCGGCTTCGTATTCTCCCGCGTAACTGGCACATTTACACTGAAGAGGGATACCGGCGCCCCAATACGAAGGTACGTATCTAGGGAGGGGTCCCCAGAGCTGAAATCAACGCGGCTCAGTTCCAAAGATTCCTAGCTTCCCACCTATAAAAAAAAGCATAGTCGTAAGGACACTTTTAATGTAGAAAAATAAAAATCGGTGGCAACTGTTAACTGGCAACTTTTACATCCTCCTATTTGTGAAGCCGTAGAGAAGTTGAGGCATGTCGCTTAAAAAGAGCCTGTCATTTAAAGCTCATTCCCACTGCACTAAAGAGAACAGGTTCCGTATATACAGTAGTCACATTTTTGATTTCCAAATACATAGCAATATAAGCAGCATGTCAAAATTAAAGCAGCAAAACGTGAAATTGTATGTATAATTTTTAAACATTAGTTCTGTAGTATTAGATCATTGTGATTTTTTTGTTGTTGTTTTTATTCCCCTTAATGCCATTTTTAATGAGTATTAAAGATATCCTTTGATTTCTATGCAGGTGTTTTAAATCCACCACCAATCTGCAAGAATCTTTTTAACACTTTCATGCTTGGGATAATTTGTTTGCAAATGTTCCCAGCAGTTTTGAGCTGCGAACTGTAACATAGAAATGTTACCGTAGGTAATATAAGGATACATGTATGTAGCGTGAGGTACACTGACTGAAGCAGCCATTATGTTAGGCAAACATCAAGATTTTGACAGATTTATAACAGGAGCACCAAACGATTGGCAGCTTAGGTAACAATGTAGAATATATACATTGTCACAGCTTTACATAAAAAAATAAGGACCAAAATGGAAAGTAGTAATGCTGTCTAAGAGAATGTTGAGAATGAATAACCCAAAACCTATCATGGGAGCTTGCTTATATAATTGGTTACACAATGTAAAAAAAGGTGTGCATAAAGAAAGACTGTCCCCATCTTATTTCATAAACCAGAAACTGCAGAAAAAGATACTAGCAAACTCCTCCTTGGCATTGCAGACCAGGCAGCTGTTCATTGGTTGGCTGCAGCAACAAACAGCGTTGTATTTTACAAAAAACCCTGCAACTGCCTAAAATAATAATAGTAATAAGTAATCAAGGTTTTTAGGTTAACAAATATATGCAAAGTTTGTATTCTTACTTTAAAAAGCTTAACGCAACATGAACTGTATTAAACTCATCAAGACTGAATATTTTCTTTTAAGTCATTACAACCTGGTAACATACAAGGGTCACTTGAAGTGGCGAATAAAGAAGAAAACAAAGAAAAGAACACAGATACCCAACATTCTTCCTTGTAAGTTTTCTACGTTTCATTAGGTTTTTTAAACGGAGTGTGTATGTCTTTATTTATATAGCGCCACCTTGTGACATATTTATAATACATCATGGGATAAGTGCTTCAGACATACAATAATGGGGAAAGGATTCCCAGGGTCTGTTTTTAAGAATGTAGGAAACACAGGGGCCGGGATTGGAAGAGATATCCTCAGAGCAAGGAGGAGAAGCATGGAAAGAAAGCGGCTGTGTGGGGAGGATGTGTAGGGGTGTTTTTGTGCAGGGTGTATTTGGAGTGCAGCCAAAGGCACAGATAGGACAGCACTCATGTGAACTGAGGATGGGGAGAAGGAAGGAGAGATGGAGATATATGATGGAGTTAGAGACATATGAGGATGGATGTGAAGAAGTGTAGTTTGGAAAGAAGTGGGTTAGAGGATATATATCGTAGGGAAGGCGTGTGCAGTGGTGGGAGCGCAAGTTCAGTGATCAGTACCGATGCACTGAAAAGGGAGTAGGTAGTACAGTAGGATGAGGAACAAAGTCTAGAGGGCTGATTATCACTGTTTGTATGGTATCCACAGAGTACATGATGTACCATATTTCAATACAAATATATCATATTAGTGGCTGTGTAAAAATGTTCAACAGTTTAAAAAAATTTTTTTTTGACTTCTGGGCCAAAATGTTGGAATTTTGTTTAACAAGAGTTTTACTTTGCTTCTGATTGTTATTCAGCTTTATCGTTACGCTCAGTAGACTTTGCAGAAACTTCTTATGTATAGGACTGTTAATGTAATGGACCAGATAACCATTTTTATATGTGCTTGCGTGGAAGAAAACATGGTGAAAATTACAGTGATACATTGGCATATTAAAGATTGCATTTTTAAACATTAGTTTTATGGCAAGAAGTTCTGTTGCGTCCTTGTACATACTATCTCAATTGACAAAAAAGCTAAATCAACACAGTTAAAATGTTATATCTTGAAGAAGGGTCCAAACTTCATTATTGACTCATACAATGTAATAATAAAAATTATTTATTCCCAAAAAAAAATGTTGCACCTTATCTCACAAATTGTGTTTAACTGAACCTGGAAAGAATTGAATTGTTAAAATACGCCCTGCTAAATGAAAATGTCAGTTAAGTAATATGTAGTGCTGTTAACAATGTAAACTAATGAAACTCTAGGGATACTTGTTGTTTGTTACCTTCATCACTAGAAAGTCATGCAGTACAAAGCTGTCAGTAACAGGTCACGAGTTATGAAATCAGTAAGGAGATGATAATGTGCTTACACAAATGGAGTTATAATAGGTGTTATTTCTAATGAGGACAGATACTTATCAAGAAAGGAAGTGATTTGAATGCATAACGGAAGCAAAAATAAAATATGTTATGTGCAGGCTCACGGTGAGCATGTGACCTGTATATGTGACAAGGGTTAATACCACACAGCTACATAGCTGATCCACTTTTCACCCCGCAAAGTCCCTCAAATAGGTAATGTCCCCCCTCAATCGTCACCATATATATATAATTTACAACAACAAACAAACAGCCTGCACAGACTAAGCAATAATGAGTACTTAAATTAGTAATATAATAACCACTTACGGTGCGAGGGACTAGAAGTATATAACAATGAAAGAAAAAGAAAAGCGTCCCAACACACCACTCAAGTATACTCAGAACAAATATCAAAGAAAATTATGATTTATTTAACAGCACAAATAATCAACATGTTTGATTATTTGTGCTGTTAAATAAATCATAATTTTCTTTGATATTTGTTCTGAGTATACTTGAGTGGTGAGTTGGGACGCTTTTCTTTTTCTTTTCATTGTTATATATATATCTATCTATCTATAATATATATATATATAGATAGATAGATATATTATATATTATATAATTATCTATATAAATATATAATATATATATATAATATATAATATATATAATATATATACAGGTTGACCAAACCTATACATTTGCTCGCCCCCGGGCGAGTGGATTTAACCCCACGGGCGAGTAATATTGGCCCAAGCAGCAACTTTGGTACTAGGTGGCGAGTAGATTTTTTTGTGTGGCGAGTAGATAGATTTTTGGTGATTTGTCGACCACTGATATATATTATATATATATCTTAAATCAACTGTCACCACCAAAGGATACAAAAAGGGTTTAAATCGCTTGGGTTCCTTTGGTCCCCATTACCAAGCAAAATATGTCATTAACACCACACAAGTGTATTGTAGCAAATGTGCCCAAAAATGCAATTACTCTTCAATTAAAGCGCAAAGTGAATACTTATACATTTTAGATTAATATGCAAAAGTAGTACGTGCTAGGTTACAGAAAAAGAATATTCCCAACACATACAGTACAATATATGCAGACAGTTTAATCAAAATAAAAGGAGTAAAATAGATTGTCTAATTACGTTACTGCAAACACTATCAGATTCCTTCAGAGCTGACTTGAAGTGGAAATATGGACGCCCTCTATTTTGAATGTCAAATTCATATCCCCAGTGCATGGTTTGGATCCTAAACTTCCTGCATTGACCATAGCATAAGTCCACCTTCTGGTGTGTCCTTAACCCTCCCACCACCATCTCTCTCTTCCCTCACTGAATAGAGAAAATACCCCTATATCTTATTTCTATCATATCTGGAAAGATGCTACTTTCACTGTTGCATTGGTATAATTAAAATACAAGTGTGGATATTAAACGTGATGTGTTTAATACTATATTGAGTGACAAATGGAATCTGTCCTTTGAACCTCACAATCGTGGATTGTTTAGCAAATTTAATTTGTCTGAACGCAAATGTTACGTAATATATTTAGATTCTCGTGAATTGTTGTCAGAGCCATTAAATCTTGTATTTAGTACATTTATACAATCCTGTGGAATTCTTTTGTTCACACCCTCTGCATTTGCAGAACCTTTCAGGAATCTCTTTAAAGTTATATTAAAAGCTTTCTTGTTTATTTCTACTGTCAGAAAAGAGTTGTGACTCCCCAATTTCCTGAATCAGGCTTGGGTCCCAGATAACCTCACTCCTAGAAAACCAGAAACCAGGCCAGGTCTAGACCTCAATAAAAAAAATATTCCTTGTATTTTTAAGATACAACTGCTCTCTCAATTAAACCTCTGGTGTGCCAGATTATTCAAATACGAAATGTTTTCTGGCCTTATGACATTGCTATACAATTTAAAAAATTGACAATGTAATAGTGTGTTCTTAAACTCTTGGCACATTCCTGTGTTTCTAGATAAAAGGATAACTATTCATCTAGAACATCAACCTCAAATATTTTGAATTCATTATTACTATCCAAAAGCATCTTGTAGGCCATGATTATAGTTGCTCTGCGTGCGAACAGAGCGCATTACGTCCAAGCCCATCTGCCGCTCATGTGAAACCTGCACTGAGGTCCGGGGAGGCGTGCCATGACGTCACGTGAGTGGTTCGCCCTCATTGGCTGAACCTGCACGTGACCGGCCGTCGTGCGCAGAGACTAAGTTCTTTGTTTGCCCGAGAACGTCGCGTTTCTTCACTCACAACGGTCGTGTGCTCTATGGACGGCATCATGAGGGTACATACATTGTTCGGAGACGCGCAGCACGCACGCATGCCGCCACTATAACGTGTGGCCTAAGATTGAACATTGAAATGCAAATAAGAAAACCTTTAAATAGGGTTTTGGGTGTTTTTTAGTATTACAACCAAATACAAATTAAAGTGGAAGCCCCAGCCTAATTTTTATATTTTGTTTCATCATGTTATCAGAACCAGGGATCCCAACGAGCAGAACAGCTCATTTATTATCATTGGAAACCCTCAGTTGACAAATATTCATGATATCCTGGTACAAACAGTTGACGCCAGCTTTGTTAGCCAATCAATGAACTGCTGTCATTGTGATGTCTCATTGCACGTGAAATGGATCAAAATGTATCTAAACTGATTTCCAGAGATTTAAATGAGTGATCTGCTCAGTATAGTGTACCACTCAGTGCATTGTCAGAAAAAGACTTACAGTACTACCTTTTGGCATAAGTAGACAAGGCAAATTTGCTAATGAGGGCCTTATTTACGAGTGGAGTATCCATAAGACACCTTCCATTGCCAGAAGACGATTATGACTCGTGCACTTGTATAATTAGGTGCCATTGTCTGATGAGAGTAGCACCGTTTAGTAAATGTGGCCCAACATCCTTTAAAACAACCTTTCTGAACTTCACAATTCTAATGTTTTTTTTCTTTACAGATGATCATTGCAGAATTATATTGACAGCAGTAGAAGGAGTCCCAAGTTCAGACTACATTAAGCTTCGTACATAAATGTAAGAGATAGAGTTCCTGCTCTTTTGTTCACAGTGCATGTTCAAATATAATTATGTTGACTGTAAGCTGAACTGTTTGCAACGTGTTCTATTTTTCGTGGTTTCAAGGAAAGGAATAAGTTTATTGCAGCTCAAGGTAATGATGGCATACATACATATTGTTATCAGCAATGCAATTATATTGGAATGGGTCAAACAGGGAGAGGCCGACATTATGTATTTTGTTTACAGTTATGACAAAGAGCCAGAGTGTCTAAGGCTGCGTCCATAGAAATGTGCCCGTGCAGAGGCTGAGGGAAAGCAGGTGCTTTACCTGGCCATGCTAAATGCGCCATCGTGGGCGTGTATAAGGGCGTGCCAGTGACATCACCGAGCTGGTGCCCGCATTGGGCGAACCGCTCACGTGACAGGCCCGACGCACCAAGAAATCGTTTGAACTGATTTCTTGCGCAACGCGCGCCCCCTCCCTCTTCCTCCCCCCACACGTCATATAGACGCGATCACTGCCTTTAGGCAGTCTGACCGCTCAGTGGGCGGATGGTCCCGCGCGGTCGTCCATACCATGGACGCAGCCTAAGGGCTGTGCTTATAGTGCCGGCGACGCAATGGCGCGTCAAAACAAATGCATGGCCCCCGTCGCGTCGCAAGCCTTGGCGCGACGGCTTGGTCGAGATCGGTGGAAGTCATCTCAAGGATTTTTTCAGCAACCGCAGCCTGACGTCACCGTCACGTCACCGCACTATAGAGTAGCTTTATGTCTTTCCACCCAATGAACGTCTTAAGTAATTGTAATTTAGAATCATCATAACAGAATGTGTATCCATCATAATACAAAAACAGTGGCAGTGGTGGGACTTCTGCATGTCCAAGGTGATATTTATTTATAAAAAATGTTTTTCCAGGAAGTAATTGAGAGTTACCTCGTCTTTTAAAGTATGTCCTGGGCACCAGAGTTATGATAATACATGGTTGCATTAAATGAACAGAGGTAATAGATTCAATTTACAGACATTTCATGGAGAGTTAGAGATGATATATGGTTTATGGGTGAATGCAACAGTTCAGACAGGTTAAAATTGCGTTAGAAGAGGTAGGATAGGCCTGCAATGTGCTGTGTTAGAAGAGATAGGATAGGTCTGAATGTGCTGTGTTAGAAGATGTAGGATAGGCCTGCAATGGCTGTGTTAGAAGAGGTAGGATAGGCTGTGCAAGTTTGTTTGTTAGAAGAGGTAGGATAGGCCTGCAATGTGCTGTGTTAGAAGAGGTGGATAGGCTGCAATGTGCTGTTTAGAAGAGTAGGATAGGCCTGCAATGTGCTGTTAGAAGAGGTAGGATAGGCCTGCAATGTGCTGTGTTAGAAGAATAGGTAGGCTGCAATGTGCTGTGTTAGAAGAGGTGGATAGGCCTGCAATTGGGTGTGTTAGAAGAGGTAGGATAGCCCTGCAATGTGCTGTTAGAAGAGGTAGGATAGGCCTGCAATGTGCTGTGTTAGAAGAGGTAGGATAGGCCTGCAATGTGTTGGTTAGAAGAGGTAGGCTAGGCCTGCAATGTGCTGTGTTGAAAGAGGTAGGATAGGCCTGCAATGTGCTGGTGAAGAGGTTAGGATAGGCGCAATGGCTGTGTAGAAGGTAGGATAGGCCTGCAATGTGTGTGTTAGAAGAGGTAGGAGAGGCTGCAAGTGTTGTGTTAGAAAAGGTGATAGGCCTGCAAGTGTGTGTTGAAAGAGGTAGGACAGGCGCAATGGGTGTTAGAAAGGTAGGACGGCATGCAATGTGTGTTAGAAGAGGTAGGACAGGCCTGAATGTGTTGTGTTAGAAGAGGTAGGAAGGCCTGCAATGTGCTGTGTTAGAGAGTAGGATAGGCCTGCAATGTGCTGTGTTAGAAGAGGTAGGAGAGGCTGCAATGTGTTGTGTTAGAAAAGGTAGCATAGGCCTGCAATGTGTGTGTTAGAAGAGGTAGGACAGGCCTGCAATGTGTGTGTTAGAAGAGGTAGGACA
>WSYH01016428.1:0-13035 GCA_036426205.1 Ascaphus truei
ATATATTCATGTAGAGGTATCAGTACCGTGTTAGCCGAGCTTCAATAATCAAAAAATAAATAGATGATACCGTTCTGTGGCTAACGAAATGCTTTTATTTGTGCGAGCTTTCGAGATACACTGATCTCTTCTTCCGGCGATGTTACAATGAATGAAGCAAAGGGTATACTTAACAACAGTGTTTCTTGGAATGTTATCTGTGCTTCTCCTTCCCCCGGTGTGGATGTGTTTTATGGCTAGAGGTGTCAAAAGGTTACTGAAAGCAAGTGAAGAAAGAGTGTGTATGTGTATCAGTGTGAGTAAAAATGAATGGAGAGCCCACAGTATATACAGTGCTTTACAAAAGGTGTGTGTGGAGTGGGAGTGGATATAAATGGTGTGGGTGGGTGTGGAAATGTGAGAGTTTGTAGCACAACTAAAAGTGTGTGTGGATACTTAGTGGTCCCTATTGGTGTATATACACGCTTTGGCATCTATATGATACATGTATTGTTATCATATTATATAGGAGACAGAGAGATCTGTCCTATCACACTTATTAGCGTCTCTCCATTGTATGAAAGGGTTACAGCGCCACCCGCCGGAAAACCTTCGCCATAACTTTCTATTCATTGTAGTTCTGAGGGCACAAATATTATTGTATATTTTATTTATTTATATATATTCCAGGTTAAAACCGATAGCCACAAAATAAGCGGAAAATGTTTCGGATGAAGTCAGATTTCTCAGCATGACATCACACATGAGTTCCGCCAGTAGGCAGGGGACAAGAGCCTGTGATCAACCCGGGCGGGTCCTTCCAACTGCTGGGAATGTGGGACCCTCCATCGATGGTACTCTAACCCGCCCCCTCCTCAACAACAACCCCCCCTTCTCCTCAACAACACCCCCTTGTGCTCAACAGCCCACCCCTCTTCTCCTCAACAACCAACAACACCCCCTTGTCCTCAGCAACCCCAGCCTTTTCGCTGCTGGGTTCATGTGGGACCCTCCACCGGTGGTCCTCAAAACTTCCCCCCCCCCCTCAACAACCTGCTAGCACCCTCCCTTCTATACAAACCCCACCATCGAAAACTCCCCCATCCAGATCTTCCAGGATTTGTCAAGGATGACTATAGACTGGAGAAGAGGATTACGACCGGTAACATTGATTTTCCAAGAAAAGGGAATTCGCTATCGGCAGGCCTTTTCTGTTCCGCCTTATTGTCAACCAGGGGGGATGGTAGGCCTTTTCTGTTCCGCCTTATTGTCAACCAGGGAGGATGGCAGCCTCGCTTCGTTATCCGGAGGAGTCTTCAGCTTTTCTCTCGGCGCTGGGTCTGGAGCCCAAGAACAGATCGGATCAACAAGGCCAATCCCAGAAAATTAGCTCGGATGATAGGTCAGCTGTGAGAACGAGTACCCAAGGAGCGAATAAGTGAGACCGGCCGAGCAAAAGAGATGTTCCATGGGTGATTTTTATTTGTCGTCCACCAAGCCTTGGAAGGGTCCATCGGAGCCCACGAGAGTCTACCCGACTGATGAGCCTACAAGTCCTCTAAGAAGCCCAAGTTGGAGTTGTTGTTTGTTGTCTTGTTTCTCTGTCTCCTCTTTGATTTACAGTTCCAGCCATCGAGATTATTTGTCTATTTTCTGGGCAAGAAGACTAACTCTACGGAGGAGAGAGGACCCTCTGAGTATAGAAGAGACAAAGATCTGTTTGGAGCAGGGGAAAGAACTTTTTGTGAGCCCGGGAAAAATAATCAATGACTATGGTTCCAAGTAAAGTGAAACAAAGGTGCAGGTCGGAGGTGGAGACTTAGTAGTGGCGGTATGTGGGGGTGAGTAAGGAGTCTAACATGTCTGATGTTAAGGTGACCCCAGTAGGGCCATATGCCCGCCAGGCCAATCCATGTAGGGACTGGTCACAAAACCGGGATGAGTGGCTGGTTACACATCTTATTTTTCAAGTTAGTTTTTGTTTTTTTTTTGTTTTCCAAGTTCCCGATTTGGGAAAATCCCCCCCCCCCCCTTCTTGTTTTTTGTTCAGTTCTCCCCTTTGTTTTCCACAACCATCGAGATTTTTGGAACATAACCTTCACAATAGAGTTCCTCTATACAGGAAATGACTGGTCAAATGCCATTGAAGGTAGTTTCCATGAATATTAAGGGCCTGAGCAGTAATGGCAAACGTAGATTGGCCCTAAAAGAATTTAGGAGTTTGAAAGAAGATATTGTTTTTTTTTTACAAGAGACGCACTTTGACACTCAGGATCCCCCAATCACTTTAGCGGGATGTACCTTATAGCACTCCACTCGTCCTCTACAAGCAAAAGAAGAGGGGTAGCGATTTTGTTCAAGCATGGTACCCCGTTCCAGATATTAGAGATTAAGAGAGACCAAGAAGGGAGGTCCCTTGTAGTCCACTGTCTACTCTCAGGCCTACATATCACCCTAGCGAATGGACATCCGAGAACAGCCAATCATTTTAGGTGATTTTAATATGGTTCCAGATATGGATAAATCCACTCATCCGGGGAAGTCACACACTCTCCAATGATTTATTAGTGTATCAAGGAAATTTAGACTGGCAATTAAAGAGTTCGGTCTCTTCGACGCCTGGCCCCCCTCACATAACAGACAGAGAGGTTAATTATTTCTACTCCATTCCACACGACCCTTATTCTAGAATCGATAACATATTTGTAACCCCTAATATTTTGGAAGTGCTGGTTCACTCAGACGTATGTTCTATCACGTGGTCGGATCACGGTCCTGTGACGATCTTGTTTGACGCCCTCCATTCGCCAAGATTCAATCATTCCCACCGGAGAACGAATGACTCATTCCTAAATAATCCGGAAACTAGCGCAGAAATTGGATGACTAACTCAAAACAGATAAATAAAGGGTCAGTCGAATCGACAGCAATAGTATGGGAGGCACAGGCGGCCGCAATTAGGAAACGGCTTATCACAATTGCATCCTATAGAAAGAGAATAAAAATGGAAAAGCAAAAAAAAAAAACAACGAATAGAAAAAATTGTAACATTGGAAGGTTTACACAAAAAAATATCCGTCGAGGAAAATGTATAAAATACGGAGCCAGGCAAGGGAGGCGATTAAGCGATTGGAACTGGAGGATGTAGAGAAAGCCCATAAATGGACCAAGCAGACGTACTATGATAAGGGAGATAAGGCAGACCGTTTATTGGCAAACAAACTCAGAGGGATCAGGGCGAGAGCTTCGGGCCCCGCTATTAGGATAAAAGGAGGGGGAGTTGCATACAATCCCTCAAAGATTGCAGAGGAGTTTGCTACATTTTATACAGGTCTCTACGATCTAGATAATTCAACCCCGAGTGCAAAAATCCCGGGCTCGATCCATATCCAGAATTATTTGAGAGATTGCAATCTCCCAAAATTGACAAAGGAGGATCATCAAATTTTAGGCAGTCAATCAGCGGGAACCTAGCCTCTGCCTCCTTTACACTTTCTTTTAATCAAGTGCTGCTCCTCCATCTTGTATCTGGTAGCTGGGGGGGGGTATATTGATTTTCAGCCCCTATTCGGGGCTGGGAGGCTCACAAGGGCAGCTCGCCCTGGCAAAGGTTTGTCACGAGTTTTGGAAAACACTGTGTGTGTGTTTGTGTATTTACAGACCGCAATCTCGCACATTACCCCGCGCTCCCCCCCCCCCCCCCCCCGTCATGGCTGCGCCCACCCGGCCCGTTTTGGCCATGCCCCCCCGCGCCTAAAAAAACCTCCCTACAGACAGCGCTGAAGTGCCGTGCACACACCGCCAGGACGCAAGGCGGGCGCACCGGAGCGTGCAGTGGGACCTCAGCCTTAAGAGGGTAAGGATCCTCTACGTTGTGGTAGCTACAGGCCAATCTCACTTCTTAATATGGATCTGAAAATCTATAGTAACATTTCGGCAAATAGGATGAATCCAATTCATCCCAGATTAATACATTACGATCAGGTGGGTTTTGTAAGTGAACGTCAGGCGTCGGATATTACAAGGAAAATTATTAATGTTATTGACCAGATATATCAGTCTAAATTGAAAGCGGTGTTGCTGAGTTTGGATGCGGAGAAGGCGTTCGATAGGATAAGGTGGGACTTTCTGGAGAAAATACTAGAGGCATTCGGATTCTCCGGTGTTTTTCTACAGGGAGTACGGGCCCTCTATCAGTCGCCGACAGCCACTTTGAAGATTCCAATGGGGAGGGGAATTTGATAACAATTAAGAATGGTACGAGACAGGGGTGCCCTTTCTCTCCTCTTCTGTTTGCTTTAATAATTGAGCCTCTTGTAGCCACCATAAGAGCCTCCCCAATTATACAAGGGATCAAAATAAAAGACGAATACTATAAATTGTCACTATTCGCATCTTATTTTTACTATAATTAACCCATTGACTTCCCTCCCGAATTTACAATCTTCCCTTCAGAGATTTGGTGAACGGTCTGGGTATAAAGTTAATATGGGAAAGTCGGAAGCTTTAAATTTGACTTTAACGGAAATGGAGGTCGAGGTGGCCCTTAAACGGCATTTTGATTATAAATGGAAAAAGACCCACCTGAAATATTTGGGGATATATCTTACTAGGGTCTATAACTCATTATATAAATATAATTATCCTGATCTTTTTTCAAAGATTAAAACAAAAAGATTTGCAAACTTGGAACCCTCACGGTTTCTCCTGGCTGGGGCGTATTTCTGCGGTAAAGATGAATATCCTCTCTAGACTATAGTATTATTTCCAGACATTACCAATATCTGTCCCATATACAACTATAAAAGTTATTCAAAACAGGAGTTATGCAATTTATTTGGAAGCATAAACAACCGAGAATAGCCGGATCAATTATGTTAGTTTATAACGAAGGAGGTGGCCTGGCAGTCCCAAATATATTAAAATACTATATAGCTTCACAGATGAAACAAGTGGTGTATTGGCATTCCCCGAGAGGGGTAAATGCCTGGGTGGATTTGGAAAGCTCGCTCAAATACCCGAATGGGCTGCCCTCTTTATTACGGTCAGAATCTGGGACAGGTTCTGGGAGGCAATTGGAGCCGGCAGTAATCGGGTTTACTTTGAAACTTTGGCAGATGGCCAAAAAGAGATATAGGGTTATATCGACTCCATCTAGGCTCGCACCCCTGTTTGGGTAACCCGGGGTTTCGGGGACAGAGTTTTGAAATGTGGAGTCAGAGGGATTCTGGAGGTGGTAGATTTTATAGAAAAGGATAAGTTAATGTCGTTTGGGGAGTTGATGAGAAAGTACGGTCTCCCCCAAACTGAGCAGTTTAGGAAAATGCAGGTTCATCAGCCTTTGAGCTGAGCGAGGGTACCCGTCTTTCTGTTTGCATGGCACCCCCCCCCCCTATTTTGAGCTGAGCGAGAGTACCCCTCTTTGTTTGCATGGCACCACCCCACCCCCCTATTTTGAGCTGAACAAGGTTGTCACGAGAGCTTGCGACAGGCTGTAATTGTACACCAAAAACTATATATATAAATATATATATATATACCTGGGTTTGAACTGGGACGAGACTTAAGATATGATAAATAGAATTTTATTCCTTGATAAAGGTGAACACAACAGATTATACAATAACAGGCAAAATATAGACACTTACGTAAAAGATGAAAATAATGAAAACAGTCCCATCTGAACTGGCAGTTTTTTGTTTTGAAAATTCTTTTATTATGCAGCGAATCTTTACAACAAGATTATAACAGTACATAAATCATTTTCCAAACGAAAAAAAAAACCGCGACGTTAACAACGGCGCAGTGCATATCCCACACAACTCACATACATTTTTATTAATGGTTTCCCCAAAAGTAAAAAAACTGTGACAAACACGGCGGTGCAGTGCATTTATACGTATGCACCGCACCACAGACATGACATATCATACACACATTATCTCTAACTTTATTGCACAGAAAAACTTTTGGGGCGGGGGAGTAAGGGGGGGTGGGGAGGGGGGTGTTTAGTCCTCCTCCTCAGGGCCGTCAAAGATGGAATAGTCCTTGAGCCGGCTGTGGAGCAGCCTGCGACAGTCAGGTACCGACATCCTCTTCCTCCCCTTGATCAAGCGTTCCCTGGCGAATAGTAAAACGTCCTTGAAACAGCACATTAGACGCCAACCGGCTTCGATTGCGTCCTCTGTGTGTGTTCCTGTGAAAAGTCCGTGGAACACCGAGTAGTACGTGACGCACTTCCTCGGTATATAATCCTTTAAGTCAGTGTCCAGCGCGCGCAGCAAGGCCTGCGCAAAGGAGCAGTTCCAGAAGAGGTGTATGATGCTTTCCTCCACTGGGTTGCACCTGGGGCAGTGCCTCACGAGGCTGAGTTTACTCTGGTACTTGTCCGCATTCACAGGGAGTCCCCCGTGTATGGCCTGCCAAGCAATGTCTTTGTGTTTGTTCATTAGTCTTTTCGATGCCACATTCCTCCACACCGTTCCAAAGGTGTTGGGGTGGAGACCTGGGACCGATTCCATGATGTCTTTAGCCCTGATCATTTTGTAGATGACCTTGGGCTTCCACAGGTCTGGTTTTACTCCCTCCAGATTGTTCTGCCTCACAAACTTCTTCACGTCCTTGTAGAACCAGGGCGTGCGCCAGCTGTAAGGGATGGAGCTGTCCCACTTGTCCCACCCCAGTGCTCTCCAGAGCGGCAGGAGTAGGAGGCGGGACATGGAGTAGCCAGAGGAGTCTTTGTCGCAGTCTCTCAGGGTGATCCGCACGCAGTTGCTTACAAAGAAGGCGCGCAGCATAGTGGGGATGTCAGGGATTCCTCTACCCCCCTTGTGCGGCTCTTTGTACATCACCTCGCGCTTTCCCCTCTCAAACTTGGCCCCCCAGACAAAGCGGAACACTGCCATGGAGATCTCCTGGCAGGTTCTGGTCGAAGGCGGGTATGCCTGGGCCACGTACTGCAGGACAGGGAGGATCTCGTTCAGCAGTACCAGCTTTTTCCCCTCAATGGTGAGGGGTCTGAGGCGCCACAATCCGATCTTCTGCTTCACCTTGTTCAGCCTCTCGTTGAATATTAAGATATATGAGATAGTATAATTTACACATCGTTGATACACAACCCCCATTGATAACCATATCGACAAATTAATGTAGAGGGTTTATCAAAACACTACTGCCCGATCAACTCAATACAACCAAAAAATCAAAAGCCATACCTGGAATTACACTCAGATATTCAATAACCCTTAAATAAAATTAATCAGATATAACGCACTATGTGCATGAAGAGGTTAATACCCACAGCCGATACCACTAGGGGACCCTTCACCCATGAATTTGCTGTGGCTCATCATGCAACTATATAATTACTTATATATACGAGAGCGAGAGCAAAGGAGAGGATAGAGTATACAGTATATATATATATTTATATATTATATACTACTATATAATATAATTTATATCTATCATATATATATATTTATTTATATAATATAGTAATATGACACAACCGTTTATATAACACACCCATGATTACCATATACTACAAACATGTAGAAGTGTGATCAAAAGCACTGTCCTACAACCAACACTTCTCTATAACATACACCTAAATATAAAATCAGATTTCCTTTTAATATTCCATAACTGAGCTCGCAATCGAAATCATCACTAAACCTCGAAAAAGCCTTAACAAACTTCCATTCCAATATAAATGATCCTAAATATCTATGCACCAAATACATTCTCATATAAACAAAACTCATTAGCAATCTTATTTCAATCCCAAACAATTCACACTAGATCCCTAACAATAAAAATACCATTACCAATTCACGCCTAGAGCAGAACAATTAAGCCTTTGAAAAAATATAAGGGTACCACAACAAAATCCACCTTTACAAACCCAAGCCTATCCCTGACCTCCTCAAACACACAATAAATCCAGGAATACATCTATCTCATTTTAAAATACTTTAACACATCCCAATAAAGCTACTGTAGCAGCATCCCATAAAATAATTTAAAACCCCTCAATCCACGTAAAAAAACACAGCATTTCTTACCCTGTACTGTACTGTATTATATATCTCTCTATACATATCTACAACAAATTGCATAACAGTGGCAAGAAAACGAATATACCACAGAAAAAAACAAAACACATGTTTGTTAACCTTTTAACAATACAAACAGTAAATAAAATACATTTCTTTACTGTGTTCACTTTCCATTACTTGCCCCACCGACTCCCTTGGGGTCGTTCCTCGTTCTTTACTACACGAACCAATCCACGATCAGGAACCCGGAAATAATAACCAAAATATCACTTAAACTATAAATCCCAAACCTAATCCACGGTTCTTCTATCGTATCCTCTTCATCTGTCTGTTTCTTCTTTCTTTCTATCGCCTCCTACCCCCTGGGCTGGGGCGGGGTCTTCTTTCTCCCCATCTGCGGCCACGCCCTGGTCCTTCTTTTCTTTCACCGGAGGTCCTTACCTCACGTCGTCTGGCTTCCAAATGAGACGATATCGGCTTTTTAAAGCTCTTGATCGTCACCTTTTGCGTCATGGTTCACACACGTCCCTGATTGGCCGCGTGAAAACCATGTGTTTTTGGCCAAAAAAATAATATGACGTCACGTTTTAAAAAGGGCATTAAAGCACAGCCAATCATAATGTCTTTGCTTCACATTGCCTTTAATATGACATCATGAAAGGCACATGCCTTCCCTCTCACATTGGTATGGTAGCCAATCAGAGTAGGGATGGAGTTCCCACTATCTTATTGGCTACCTATATCCCACGTGAGGTGCGAGCCAGTGCCTTTTCATAGTCATCTTAAAGGCAATTGAGCAAGCCTTCGATTGGCTGTGCTTCATTCCCTTTACGTGTACTCATACATTTTTTTTTGTCGTACAAAAACATGGTTTTCCACGGTCCAATCCGACCGTGGGACCATGACGCAAAATAGTGACTCATGCCTTTAAACCATGTCTTCTTCATTTTGACGTCCAGCGCCGCGGAGTAAGGACTCTTCCGGGAAGAAAGTACGGCCAGGGCGTGGCCGCCTGATGGGGTATGACACAGACCCCGCGCCCGCCCCTCTGGAAGAATATAAAGAAGAAGAACACAAGAGAGCTTACAGATAGATAGACCCGTGATTGGTGTTTGGATTTTTAGTTAATGTTTTATTATTTCTGGTTTATTATTGTTTATGGTTCCTGACGTGATTGGTTCGTGAGTAAGTGCGTCAAACGGGATCGGTGGGGGCAAGTTAAGAAGTGACTACAGTAAAGAAATGTATTTTTCATTCCACTTATGTTTAATAACACTTTTTCAAAGGTTCTTTTAACAAACATGTCTATGTGAGTTTATTCATCTTGGCTGGTTAGCATGCAGTTTTGCCACTGGTATGTTGTAGTTATCTATATCTGGGTGTGTCGGACGTAGACCATGTACAGGTATCTCATACATACGACAGCTAACCTCCGGTAAGAAACCTTTGCTTCTTTAAACATGCTGGATTAGATGTGTTTTAAAATCTATTTTGTGTATGCTGCTGAGCATATGCGTGACGTTGAGCCTTTAAGTATTTTTAAAATTATATATGATGCTTCGTCCTGCGGTATTGTATTGTCGTGGCTTTGAGGAAGTCAGGGATCGCGTGGTTTGTAAGGATTGTATTTTTGGTTCGTACTTATATTTTTTCACAAAGGCTTAATTGTTCTGCTCTACGGGCGTGAATTTATGTTAGATGGTTTTATTGTGTTCGGAGCTTTAGATGTGAAATTGGTTAGGTACTGTAAATCATTTGCTAATATGATAAGTTGATTTACACTCAACGATGTTTAAAGGTAGCAATTGATATTCTAGCATCATTTATATCGGAGGATAAGATTTCTTAAGGCTGATCAGAGGTTTTATTTGATGGTTGTAGATTGCGAGATCATTATAATATAAAGGAAATGGTTTTAATTTAGTGTGATGTATGGGAGGAAGTGGTGTGTTTTTGTTGTGAGGGAGTGGTGCAAGGACAGTGCTTGGATACCCGCCCCTCTTTAGTTGGCTAGTTCGTACCTGTATATTGGTCTCATGCGTCTTTCTATAAGCGGGTGTTGTGTATATATTTCTTTTGTGTACCTATATATAATACTATATAATAGAATATTATATTATATCTATATATATAATACTGTATAATATCTCATTGCTCTCTCTCTGTCTCCTGTCTCTCTGTAAGAGATATTCACACGAGTTATATAGAGAAGTCTGCGGATGAAGCCAACTTTAACAACATCAATCGCTGAGGGTGAGGTGGCTTATCCCGGGCCTGTGTGGCTATAACTCTCCTAATCACTTGGCGTTTACTATCTGATACTGTGTTTAAGGGGTTAATTTGATATCTGAGTGTAATGTCATATGTATTTGCTTTCTGATTTTCGTTACCGATGGTTGTCGGGCAGTATGCGTTTGATAACCCTTTCTACATTTATTTGTACTGTATATGGGTTATCATGGTGTGGTATATACGTTTGTGTATATATATATATATATACGATATATATTATACATACCATCTAATACTATACTATATACTATACTATACTGTATATCTCGCTCTCTCTTTTCTCTCTGTCTCTCTGTATTATATACAGTATAATATATATAATATAGAGTTTGTTCATGATAAGACACAGTACAAATTAATGGTGAAGGGTGGGTATCGGGCCTGTGTGGCTTAACCCCTTAACCCCTTGGCGGTCAATGATCTGATAAGTTGTAGGGGTTTAATTGATATCTGAATTAATGGTCAGTATTCGCGTGTCTTTGTATGTTGTGCTACTGGCCTACTTGTCTGGACCAGAGACTCCACTGGATTTCTGACTCGCACTGTGCAGCCAGGACGCACAGTCCGCTATTGCGTGACAGGATATCTCAATGTAGTCTTTATAATTTTGTCAGTATAATTGTTTGCTAGCTTAATGTTTATACAACTCAACGGGCAATTAATCTAGTCCATATCGGATAATATTTATGTGGCACATTCTTGTAGCTGGAGTGTTGGGGGGAGGGGGGGTTTGAAGTATAGCCATTTATTTTTTTTTACATCAGGTTTGATTGTGGGGTTTGCGTGGGGCCTTGGAGACCACCTGTGGTAGCCTCGGGTATCCCAAGGGTATCAGGCTGGGGTCCCACGGGTGATCACAGCGGGAGGAATTATGTGTGGGTCCCACTTCTGTGGGGGCAACGCGGACCCGTATCTGCGGGTATTAGATGTTGTGGTCCCACTTCTTTGGGGCCCGCCGACCCTTGTTTGGATGATATGTGGTCCCACTTCGGTGGGGGCACCGCGGACCGCGTACGACACCCTGAGTTCCCCATACCCCCAGGAACCACCCGAGGCCCCCGCAGACACCTGTTGGTTTGACCCGGGCCACAGACAATCCTTGGGCCCTACCGTGGGGACCCAATGTGCCACGGTGACCCAAGGCACCACCCTGAGGCCAGGTGCTGCAGGATCCACCAGTCAGGCCCCAGAAGCCGTGGATGCTGCGGTAAACTGCGTCGTCAGGTCCCCTGCCATCCCACCGGGACTAGCGTGTGGCTGCGTTAGACCCTGTATGTTAACAGGATAATCTTGTATTTATGGGGGGCACAGGGGGTGGGTATGTATTTACTAAATAGAATGCTGTTTAGTGTGGTACATGTACTGTTTTTATGTGGTCTGGCGGTGGGGGTGTTCCCAACGGTATCGTGGGGTAGGCTCTCCTTGTGGGGTTACTGACTGTGGTGGTTACGCCTCACGGTGGGGGGTTATGTGTGGAGGTATGTAGGCATCCCAGTGGTGGGTGAGGGTGGGTTACCCCTTCATGACTGTAGTGGTTAATAACCGCTTGGTGATTCAGGGTTAGGGGACATTACTACTTTGTATGTTAATTTTGTGTCTGTTTGCGACGCGATGGCCTGCCAGGAGGTGGGGGGGGGGGGTAACGGTCTGTGTGCTAGGGGGTGGGGTGGTTAGACCTCACAGTACCCATTGGGTCCCCCCCCCCCTCCCACATTTACATACACTGCACGACGCAGGAGGGAATTTACTGGTAACAGACATCTCTAAAAAATGCCTTCATTGTAATCTGTTAAAGCCACCTCCCCCCTAATTGTGTTTTCTTTAAATCTCTCTCCCTTCATGTATCTTTTTAACGAAACATTAGGGGAGGGGGCTTTAGGCCCTTTTACATCTCTCTCCCCCTTCAGTGTAACTGTTTAACAAACATAGGGGGGGGGGGGCTTTGGGCCTTAGGCCTTTACATCTCTCTGCTTCATTAATTCTGTTTAAACAGAAACATTAGGGGGTAGGGGCTTTAAAAACAGATTACACTGAAGGCAGGGAGATCCCAGGGAATGTCGTATTTGTTCATCATGTTGTTTGTTTATTGCAATGCTTGTATAAGTTAAGGTTTTTTAGAATTAACGTTAGGAGTCGGCGGTCAATCGGATATATAAGAGAAGGAAGGATAATAATGTGAAGGGCTCGATATTGCGTCAACAAAATAGGTGACGGGTCATAACAAGGTAAGGATAGGGGTTTATAGCACTTAGGTTGCCGGGGGGACAAATAGCTAACGTGGAAGAAGGGGGGAGGAAAGTGGTAGTACGCGACGAAGAGGTTAGGAGGGATGCTAAGTGGAGGCTCCAGGGGAATAACCAGAGACGATAGGGTGTGAAGGACAGAAGGCTGGTTGCGGCATAAAAATAAGTCAGTGGAGATAAGGAACGAACAACCGGTACGTGAAAATAGATCGCACGGAAGTGAGGTGGAGGACATTTAAGGAGAGGGGGAAATCCCTCTGGGAAATATGGAGGGTTCCTCACCGTCACCTGATCCTCTTCTCGTTCCCTCTGGATAGGTCAGTTCACCGTGCGAACTCTGAAAGGGGACCTCCTGTTTCATCGGGTCTGGAAAGCCCTCCAGTACCCCTGCAGGCCTCCCCCCGCCTGCGAATGTACAAAAACCAGGCCACCCCTGAGTCCTCGATGCTCCGGATCCCTCG
>WSYH01016429.1:0-13031 GCA_036426205.1 Ascaphus truei
ATGATGACATTGCATGGTTACATTAAATGAACAGAGGTTATACATTCAATTTACAGTAATTTCAGGACATTTAGATATAACATATGATTATGGGTGTACTGTACAGGCATACCCCGCATTAACGTACGCAATGGGACTGGAGCATGTATGTAAAGCGAAAATGTACTTAAAGTGAAGCACTACTTTTTCCCACTTATCGATGCATGTACTGTACAGCAATCGTCATATACGTGCATAACTGATGTAAATAACGCATTTGTAACAGGCTCTATAGCCTCCCCGCTTGCGCACAGTTTCGGTACAGTAGGGAGCCGGTATTGCTGTTCAGGACGTGCTGACAGGCACATGCACAAGCTGCCGTTTGCCTATTAGGCGATATGTACTTAAAGTGAGTGTCCTTAAACCGGGGTATGCCTGTATGTAACCGTTACAGACAATACATTCAGGCACTCACTGCAGACGCGACAAGTGTAAATATGTCTTTGTTAAATGTCCTTAAATTCGCTTTTTCTGTAGATTTACATCAGTATAACAGAATTCAGCATTCTTGTTGTTTGCACACAAAAACAAAAACGTTTATTTTGAAAATAATTACTTACATACAAAAATAGTAAGAATGACGATGATGTTTCAAATAGATTGATATTCTTAAGAATAGTTGCACATAGTAACCTTCTTTCTCCTCTTCATGATATCATCACTCTGGCCTGGTCTTTCTTCATCTGGCCTATCTTCTCTCCATCCTTCCTTCCTAAACTCACTAAGCTCACTGCTGTATTTATCCATAAAGACCCACCCAGTCAGCCATTTTAACCTTTAAGATGTTATATCCCAACATGGTATTCACCTACATTACTGATGTCATATGAACTACTTCTGAACATATAAGTAGTTTCAAACTTACTGAATTGAAAAGTCTTATGCAGCATTTTTCCCAGTTAGGACTTGCAGCTGTTCAACAACTTGAGGCCACGAATTGACCTTTTGGGTCAATTCTGTCTGTCAGAATAGATCTGACCTTTCACTTAGAATACTGCACATGTAACAATAACTGAATATACAATCAGATAATATATAGATATGAAGGAAAGTCAGACTTATTAACTGTATACTTTAACTACTTCTGCCTTTGATAACAATTCCTTCATTACAATATAATTTTGCTAATTGGATTTCTTACGCCCCCCTAAATTAGTTGTAATAGGACCACTATAAATCTTTCAACAACCATACACATCACATTCAAAAATTATCAACAGAATGTCAAAATACAGCAATCTCGAATTACTCTGCCTTCACAATACATATTGCCAATCGCTGAAAAACAATACATCATGTTATACAACGTACATGATGAAGACAAATGAGATATTTCCCCAATACTGATACATTATATAAACAGATTTCTTTAAAAACTTTCCCCATTAAGCCTGTAATTACCCATCATGTTCTGTTCTCTTTTAGTTTACCTTCTTCATGTTTAAAACAATTTCTACTGCTTTTAATTGTTTTTGTAACATCTGAAGTAAACCTTCATCTTTTAAAATCTCGTGCATCCATTTCTCTTTCTCCAAGAGAACTCAAATCTTTTATTTAGATATATTAAATTGTAATGGAACCATATTTACATCTCTCAAGAATGTGTAAATATATTCCACTAGTATTTCCTCCAATACAATTTAATTCTTCAATCATTAAAGGTTTTTACTGTTCAAATACAAAGTAAGCATGATGATAATAATCTTGACTGACGTAATAACAAAGTATTTTAGAATAAATGTAAACAAGCGTAAAAAATCTATCCGTTAAATCTTGCTATAATGTTAAAAAATAGAATCTGGACTATGTGAGAACTATAATAATAACTGAATATTATTACTACCACTATTTCTAGTACTGTTATAGGAATAAAATCTTCTTTCTTTTCCCAATATGGGACTTTTATAAGAAAAAATAATAATACTTGTACATACTGTACATCGCACCCATAAATCTGTATATTTTGAACCAATAACAATTCTTCTAGCAAACTTGTTGTTACTCCTAGAGATGTAATTCCCCGTTGTACTTTTTCAGTATTGATTATTTCTTTCAATAGTCCCAGTCGAATAATATAATAAAAATAGTTATTTTGTTTTTTTCCTAAAAAATGAAAAAATATTCAGTCCATCGTGGATGACTCTTGTTTGGTTTCCTCATTCTTCTTGATCCGATCATCCAATCGTATTCTTATTCATCACACAATTACATATGACACCTGTAAAAATATAGCAGTATCATTATATTGGGTAATATATTTAACCTTAGTCCATCTGGACCATACACTTACAATCGACATATTACGTACATAATCACAAACATAACCTTTATCATAATGTTAATTTAATGTTATATATATCATTAGATCCTTCTCAATTTGTTTATCCAAACCTTTTTTTTCCCCTAAAAAAATGATCATAATGTCACCTACTTCCCCCCCTTTTAAAATTTTGGAAATACAGAAGACCTATTTGAATTCCTAAATTTTAAATCCAATTCTACCCAACTGATTATGGATGACCTTTAAATCTTTATTTAATCCCTAAAAATTTCACATGTAAACTTTTCATACCATAAACCTGTGAAATGAAACCCCTATCTGACTCAAGAATGCTGTGAAAACCCCATCTGAAAAAACATGATCACCAAAAAACTCGGTGCTGTAGTAATTGCAGCATTTTTTGCTTACCAGAATGCTCTCAACCCATTTTGAAAATACAGCTCCTCGTAATCAAGCATATTTTACAAACCATTCTTCCCTGAGGTAAGGAACCATTGTGATCAATTTGCAATGTGACACCTGGGCCATCTGCTGTGCCAATACATTGGAAAGGTGTTTTTGTCCTTTTGAGCCTAATTTCCTTTAAAAACTTTCCAAAGTGTCTCTTGTCCTACGTGACCCAAACTTTCATGATTTATGGCTGCCTTTTCTTTAGGACACGAGAAGGCTTTAAATCAACCCGGGAAATAGCAATGGACGTATCCTTTGCTGTTTCTCTGTAAAGGAAAGGAGCTGCATATCTTGTTTCTGACCTATGCTGTGGCACGCTAGTCTCTGTAATGCAACTTACATTCTGTCTGTTAAAAACCTCTTCCTTAGCCAAGGAATCAACTATTCCATTCCTTCAGTGAGAAAATCCAGTCCTGTTTTTTTTGTGTTATGTTGGAAATCTTTCTTAAGTGTTGGAATGATATCTGCAACTGAACCCATTGCTTCTTTCTGGCATCTGTACTGACATTGAGTTGGAACATCCTGTCCCTTCATATTAAAAATCTCATCTTTAAATCTGCCACAATCATTTTTTCTTCCTGTGCCCACAATTTGGAAAAATTTGCACAATCTGCTTGAGACAAAAATTATCACTGATTTCACGTAATTGAAAACTCACTAGTGACCATTTCAATTGGCAAACACTTCTCTCGTTACCATATTCAGAAGTATTAATTAACACAGGCTTTTCTGCCTTCTGAATCTTTTCCAAATTGGCCTTATTGCCTAAATCCACAATATTACAAAGAGGTGTTCTTGGCAACATTGGAACTTTTCTTTTGTTACAACTTAACTGTGCCTTGGTATCTATTAAAAACCTCGATATCAAACCCCCCTAAGTTCCTTCTTTAATCCAAAGTTACTGAGTTAAAATACTTCAAGAGGACGGGTTTCAGATAGTCTAGTCAAGATAAATTAACTGTTTTCGTCTAGTGAGTTTGTTTACAACTTTTGTGTTGTGAATCATTAGTGTCTGTGTGCTGGAGCAAATACATTTTCTCTTTCCGCAAACTTTTTTGTAGATCTAAGAATTTGTCACAGTTTCTTCTATAATGCCTATTTTCTCTCGCAATGAAACACATTTAAAACTTTGCAGGCCACAAAGGCTTGTCTATTCTGCAGTGGTCATTCCTGTCATTCTGACGTTCCAAGAGCTTTAACTTTTTTGAGTGGCATGAAAGGCATTTCTATTATCATAACAACTTCTGAGATTTTAAGTCTGGGATTATTCTGCAAAAGCTGACGTCTAATATTATCAATAAAAAGAGCAGCAAACTTCTAATGATTCTTTCTCAAAGCAATTGCTATGTTACTGGACGATAAAAATGAATTTTTTTTACAAATGCTCTTCATTTTTCTCTCTCCAAATCGCTTGATCAGAAAACAGTAATTTGTATGCAGTCTTGAATTTTAACATAAACTCAAAGTATCCTCTGTAATTTTGGGTTTAGAAGTCTTCCAAAATATCAACGGTAATGGCATGTCCGGTGGAAATGTAAATTAATTGGCTAGCACCTGTCAATGCAGGACCCTTGTTAAAATCACCGTTATCATCCACTTGAGGCAGGCTGACAGGCATTTTTAAACCTTCGACTCATGTGAGTTGGTAACCACAGTTTGTAATCTTATTTCTTTGTTCCTCAGTCAAATTAAATCGATCTGTATAAGATTCAAAAATGTCTGCATTATGAAATGCATCCAGGGATTTTTATAATCAGGTATATCTTTTAAACCTTCATGAAATGATCGTGAATCTTTAACTTCAGTGTGGCTGCTTTGTCATGGAACTTTTTCCTTGTCAGTTCTGTGCTGCTAATGTCAGTCATATCTACGTCTGCACTAAACTATGAATAAAGGAGGGGGGAGCGGAGCGAAGAGACCAGGGGAAAAAAACCGCGAAAAGAAAAGAAGAGAAGGCGAGGAAGGGGCAAGAACAGAAGCAGGGGAGGAAGAAAAAAAAAAGGAGGGGGGGCGGAGAAAGGAAACCCGGGAAGGAGAGGAAGAGGGGAAGAGCGCAAGGAAAGCAAAAGAGACCAAACAAAGAAGACAAAAAAAAAGGAAGAGAAAAAAAAAGCCAAAAGGAAGAAGGGAGAGGGAATGAGCTTTCTGCCCCTCTATAGGATGAAAAGAAAAAAGTCCTAGGTTTTGCCGATATTATGAGCGGTTCCGCCTGCGGAGTAGTGAGTCACCTTTCAGCCCAACCGCATATAACATAAACAGGCGGCTGACCTCTGCCTACGAATCCTCTTGGACAAAAAAAAAGGAAAAGAAGGGAGCAAGAAAAGGAAAAAAAGGAGAAGAGATAAGATGATGACCAGAGGAGAGAGAAGAGGCCAGACAAAAAAAAAAACAGAGAAAGGAGAGGGGGGCGGAGATGGGGAGGGAAAATCGGGCCCTCGAAACGAGAGGCGCAAGACAACTTGGCGAAAAAATCAGGCACGACAAGCAGAAGAAACTTAGCCAGGTCCAACAAGTAGGCAAAAAGAAAGAAAAAAAAAAAAAACCCCCACAAAAAGAGCAAAAAGAAAAATAATAGAAAAAAGAGAAAAAAAGAAAACACAAAAGAAAAGAAAAGGCGCCGTGGAAGAGAACTACCGGGGCTGACAAAAACAAAACTAAAGGAAGAGGGATAGACTGGGGGCGGAAGCAAAAACTAACAGTGCGAGACAAACTGCGGCGGAGTGGGAACGATCCGAGACATAAAGGTGGAGGGTGAACAACGAAGGGGAATGGGATAAAAGAAAAGAAAGCGCAAAGAAAAGATCCCAAAAGTCGAAACCAAATAAAGGATAGAGAAAAGGAAAAACCCCGACATATTTCACATTCAACGCACTGTTCAGTATCTTTTTTCTTTTTGTCATTTACCAGTCAAGCGCATGGCAAATTTGATATTGGATGTTCATATTTGTTTTTCTAACTCATACGTATGCGTTTGATGTAAAATGTTACAATTTGAACATTGATCAGTTTTACATACGACAACTTCAATTTTATAACGAAATGTCATATCATTAAAACCCTCAAATGACCACTTTTGATCATTTTGCATGACATTTTTAATTTTTTCTTTCGTTCTTATGCTATTAGTAGTTCTTATCTATTGCTCGTCATTTTCCTATTATTTGAACTCTGATTCCACCAGAGATTCTAATATTTCTTGCAGTAGATTATGAGGTAGATACATGTTAACATCATATATATGTCATTTGCATATGAATTAAATAAATTCCATTACTTACGTTTTGTTAAGTTTTTCTTCAACACCGAAAACTTGTGCTCCAAGACTCGAATTGTTCCCCCACAACGTCGCAACATTTCTTTGAAGAAATTCCACGCTATTCCATCTCAGCATCAACAATGCACCAGACAATGCTCCCTGCACGTCCCGCAAATTGACCTCTCCTGTGGAAACTTAACCAGACAAGGTCACCCCCGAACATCCTCCCCTCATAGAGATATTTCTGAAACGTGGTTCTCTCTGTCTCTGATCTGTTATATCAACTGTAGTCAAATCTACCAAAAACTTGACACTTTCTTTTTTTTTTTCCTTTTTCGGTTCACAATTTAATTTTTTATCTTTCTTTCGACAATCTTGATCCGTATGTATCGACCACAAATGTTTTGACACCTCTAATCCAATGTGACGAAAAAACTGAATGAAGGCTGGCTCGCCAAGGTTAAATGTCCTTATAATAAATTCGCTTTTTCTGTAGATTTACATCAGTATACCAGACAGAATTCAGCATTCTTGTTTGTTATTGCACACAAAACAAAAACGTTTATTTTGAAAATAATATACTTACATACAAAAATAGTAAGAATGACGATGATGTTTCAAATAGATTGATATATTCTTAAGAATAGTTGCACATATGTACCTTCTTTCTTTGCTCTCTTCATGATATCTCACTCTGGCCTGGTGCTTTTCTTCATCTGGGCCTATCTTCCTCTCCATCCTTCCTTCCTAAACTCACTAAGCTCACCTGCTGTATTTATCCATAGAAGAGCCGACCCAGTCAGCCATTTTAACCTTAAGTGTTATATCCCAAATGGTATTCACCTACATTACTAGATGTCATATGAACGACATTCTGTAACATATAAGTAGTTTCAAACTTACTGATAATGAAAAGTCTTTATGCACATTTTTCCCCAGTTAGGACTTTGCAGCTGTTCAAACAACTTGAGGCCACGAATTGACCTTTTGGGTCAATTCTGGTCTGTCAAATAAGATCTGACCTTTCACTTAGAATGCACATGTAACAATAACCTGAATATACAATCAGATAATATATAGATATGAAGGACAGTCCAGACTATTATACTGTATACTTTAACATTCTGCCTTTGATAACAGATTCATTCATTACAATATAATTATTGCTAAATTGGATTTCTTACAGTCTTAATCCCAAATCTAGGTGACAAATCAATATCGGCTCCTTATAATCTTTTAAACATACAGTGTGTGGTGTCAGAACGTGCCCCTCAGTGACACTGTTACAGATTTGTTACTTTTATTATGCAGAGGAGGTAACATCACAGGCTATTCTAATTTTTGTAATAAAGGAACTCTTGGTTTTATATGTTCTTAGCAACGCCTCTTGAACCTTGCAGAGCCATCTAGAGAATGCCTTTGAAGCTAAGCTGTAAAAAGACCAAGTTTATACACTTGTCACAGGGGCCATATTTTATTCCCATGTCTGGCAAGACAACCGCCTTTATCTTGAGACTGTATCAGTTTGTACCACTAGGTCTGCAAAAGGTGGTAGCATACCATCAAACTTCTCTTTGTACTTTTCGCACCAAACTTCAATCAAGCCTGGACATGAAATAAACCCAATATATATTGTAACTGTAGCTCATTAACCCCTTAAGCACCAAATGGATTCAAATACATAATACCTCATGACATTATCGTGACAGAGCCGAATGTTGAAAGAGAAGATGAGCCTCAATAGGACAGCAATCTGGAAAGCTTTAAACAGCAGCAGTTGTATTAAAAAAAAATTTATGTGGACAGTTTTGCCTCTTACGCTGCGTGCCTACCGCTCACATCAAAAGACTCCCTCGTGGTGGTAACCGGGACAAGATGCTGTTTTATTTAGAAGCAGGTTTTATCAATAATTTGGCCGCTTTGGCACCAAAAGGACTGAAGGAAGAACTCAAACTGGGTTGCTTTCTTTAAATGATCTTTATTATGGAATACATCTCTTGTCTTATATAGGCACTCTCCACCAACCGGGTGCAGGAGACTCTTCTGTATTTGTCTTTGCTGCCTGGATGCTATACGCTACCACTTCCGTTCTTCTCAAGGATGTCTTCTTTCTACCCCCTTTGTATCTAAAGCCCTCTCCTGCCTTAAACCTTTTTCATTGACTGCCCCTCACCTCTGGAATGCCCTTCCCCTCAGTACCCGACTAACACCCTCTCTATCCACCTTTAAGACCCACCTTAAGACACACTTGCTTAAAGAAGCATATGAATAGCACTGTGGCTATTCTGAACACATGGCACATAAAGCTTGGCCCCCTGCAGATGCACTTACCAGAACTCCCTCCTACTGTCTCTGTATGTTCTCCCTACCTACCAATTAGACTGTAAGCTCCTCGGAGCAGGGACTCCTCTTCCTTAATGTCTAAAGCACTTATTCCCATGATCTGTTATTTATATTATCTGTTATTTATTGGATTACCACATTTATTACTGCTGTGAAGCGCTATGTACATTAATGGCGCTATATAAATAAAGACATACAATACAATACAATACACTGAAACTTTACATTTATAGTGATCTATAGGTTCTGGTCCATTTCTAGAGATTGCCCCCACAATACACGAACCTTGACTGGATGGTTAGGACAAAGTTTCAGGGATAAACTTTTTTTCTGAATGCCATAGAGACTAGTGTTTCATCAGAAAATGACATCCTCAAATTTTTCTCCCCTCACAATCCATGCACATGCTTGGTCAACTCTTTTAATCTTGTTAACATCCCTTACGATGGAATATACTCTGCAATAGTCATTTTTTTAAAGTGGTTATAACGGGAATATGGCACAATGTTCATGCGTATCACTTGTCTTGTGAAGAAACAAACTGTATAGTACGGCACTCAAACGTCCAAAGGTCCAGTTCAAATCTCGTCTGATGCTGAACTCAGACACTGAAATATCAGGCTTGTAATGCAAAATATACCTAACCTCTGCAGCAGATCCTTCATTATTTTCCGTGCTGATCTCATCCACTAGCCGAATTGCTTCACTGTGAAAAGACAAAATTAGGAAGATGAAAAAGAGTACAGAAGCATACTGTATGTATATAGAGGGAGAGGGGGATTGGCCCGGTATTAAAAGGGTTGCACCCCATATGGCCACCCCCTGACCTCACCAGGGAGGCAAGGGGTTAACTGGACTGCGGTCCAGGAATGTGGTTTACACCTTGCTATGTCATGAAAATGTATGTTCCCCTGTTCCCATGTTTTATTATAATGTCAGTGTCTGCACCAGACACACTGGGATCCATCCAGGAGGGCAAGGGTTAATAGTTGTATAGTGACTATAGCCCTTTGTTTAATTTTCCCGCCTTTTCAGGCACCATTTTGCAGGGTCCCATAGGCCGCCATTGGAGCTCCATTCATTTCAATGGCGGATCTAGCTGTTTTGGACATGTTTCCCTTAAAGACCAGCAGGTGGCGTCCGAGAGGAGGAGCGGCGGTTTTCCATTGTAAGTCAATGGGCTCATTGACTTCAATGGAGATTCCTCGACGGCTCTTTCCAGGAACGAGTTGGCAGCCGTCCAAACCGCAAAGCGGATACATTGTCTAAAAAAGAGCTTTCATCACTGATTAGTCAAGTTCAACGTCAAGTGGAGTGGGAATCTTAGGTTCTAGGGCACCCAGAAATAAAATTATTTTTGCCCCTAGTTCCTAGGCCTCCCCTCACTCGACCACCACCGGGTCCCAGAATTCAGGACCCCCGGAAAGGGTCGTGCTGGCAGAGTGGGTCGCGCCATAGGTTCCAATGGCGGCAGCAGAAGCAGCACGAGAAAACGGCTAAGTCCGAAACCCTACAAATCATAGCCCATATCTCCGGTTCTGGAGGGTCCAGAGGGCCATGGTTTGGGGTACCTGTAGTCACTGCTCCGGCATGGCAGCAAAACCATTCCTGACCCTCTCCGACCAACCCGACGGAGTATGGACCACCATAAAAGTTCGTGAGTTTTTCCCATAGACTTCAATGGCGGCCTTTTCCCATTGAGCGGCTATGGCGGAGAAACCCCATAGGCTTCAACGGCGGCGATGCCCCGTTAAAAGTCTATGGTGGCAGACTCCTATAGCCGCCAAGGGAGGCGGGTTACCATTGAAAGTCTATGGGGGCGGAGCCCGTTGTTTTCAATGGGGATTTAGTGAAAAACTGTGATTTTTTTTTACAGCGGAGAATTTTGTGTGAAAGTATGAAACGGTTTACGTGGTATTTGTGTATCTCCGGTTCTGAAGGTCGCAGTGGGCTAAAACTTGGATCCTATAATGTCCCAGTTCCGGCAGTAAGGTCTGGGAAGTTTGGACCCGCTGGACCTAACGGAACCGGATATTTTAATATGTTTGTGTTTTAACTTTAATATTGTATTCCAAAGCGGGGATAAAAACACGCGAAGATTCCTTCACACAAAGGAATGCAGATAGTCAGGAGGGTGACCCAAAGTCTAGTAACCAAGTACTGATCAAAAGACTCTGCCACTCTAACTGTTTACATGAGGGCGGAGAAGCATCAAACTGGAGTGGTTTGTAAGTGTTATATCTTACACCTACAAACAAAGAAGATCCTGCCAGATACTTCATCTGGTAGACTGGCCGGCGCCCCTGATTTAAATGTGGGGCTACAGAAATGAGACCCTCAGAGTCCCAGTACGCATGAGCTAACTAGCTGGGGGGCATGGGTTAAACTGTGTTCCCACATTAGAGATTGGATACAGTAAATTGTTCTCCAATAGTCTGTATTCAATGTTAATAATAGGGTTACCAAGGTATATAAACTGTGGTCAACCCTACAGTCTTGTCTTCTGATTACATCTGGAATGTCACCTGATTGCTGGAGAATTACTATCTGATACTTCTTCAACCCCCAACCCTAAGTAAGTGTTACCTTCTTGCCTATAAATTGTACTATATTGCTGTGTTCACCTATTTAAGGAATAAATATACTTTATTATATCTAAGCCTCGTTCAGTTCAACCCAGTTATTTGGTGTATATTATATCTTGTCATAAGTTACCGTGACAATGTACCATACAGAAGAGATGAAAAGCACATGCGGAACAACTGCGGAACAACTGTATACAGTACTGTTCTTGGTTGAGCATGATACCTAATACAGCATCACCTGGATGTCCTCTGCTGCAGCCACTGTTGGATTCTCATGGTTGTGAATTGCTTGTCTTACATTTCATCCCTGTGGATAACATTATCATACACATATCATGCATGTTGCCTAGCATGTTATTTTACCCTTCTCTTCTTCAGCCATATTCATGTTGTTAATACATTCACAAATGTAACTTCGCAGTAGGGCTCGAGTAGTCTCTCATACTGTAGCTCAGTCTTTACTTCTCGTAACATTTCTAAAATTACTCGGCTAAATTCCCATTCAAATGTTGCATTTCCTACAAGATTCTCTTCTCCTAAACTTTACACTCTTCCTCATCCTCTTATATATTTATTCTAATTGCTGACTATACAACAGCCGTTTCATGTCTTTTCAAAGAAACATTTCCACAGAATGGAAAAACACTAAGGAATATATCAGAGAACAAAAATACTGATAAACAGCACTCACAAAGCAATAGTAGTTAGTATATATGCAGTGCAGGGTGCCAAGGATAGAAGTCCCAAACAAAATATAACAACCCCCCACACAAAATAGAAAGAATAAAGTCCGCTTAAGTGTGTAGTACTGGGTATATGTGCTTCCCAGAGGAACAGTCAGTGAATAAAGGCAAAGGTCAAACCGCAGTAAATCTGTCTGCAAAGTTCAGTAAATCTGTCTGCAAAGAGTCCTGCTCCTCTCATGTGCAAGGGGTGTCAGAGACAATTAAGCTGACTTTATTCTTTCTATTTTGTGTGGGGGGTTGTTAGATTTGGTTTGGGACTTGATTTGGTTCTTGTGGGTTGTGGGGACAGGGATGTACCCCTCTGTTCCTTTGGAGCAAGGGGGAACGGGCTTGACGAAGGGGTGTTCCCCGAAACGTTGCCCCCCTGCTGTCTCCCCTTGTTGCATCCATTTTTGTATTGTCTGGTCCCCCTTTTTTCTTTGTTTTCTCCTCTCCCCTTACCCCTTCACTGGACTGCCTATGTTTATTTATTTCTTTTTCAGTGGCTGTGGTATGTGGTTTTGGTTTTTCAGTTCTCTTGTGTGTACATTAAATTATATGTTTTTTTGGTATCATTCCATCTTTGACCTATGATTTCTATAGACAGTGAGTGCTGGAAAGCTTGGATTATTATACTAAGGAATATATGACCCTGTGACCAGGGCCGCCGACAAGGGGGGGCGGTCACGTGTCACTGTCGGCGGCCGTGTCAAAAAATTTTTTTGCTGAAATGTTTTAGGAGAGGAGAGCCAACCAGGGCCTTGCACATGGTCAGGGACTAGCGGCTAATACAAGCAACTGCACAGGCGAGAGAAAGAGGTTTGAATGTTCCCGGCTGTGCAGCTGCTTATTCAAACTACACACGCACGTAAATACTTATCTGTACTGTCTGTATGTATGTATGCTGCAGGCCCCACCACATCTCTGCGGTAAGTCTCTTTTTTTAAAATATGTATTGGGAGGGGTTAAAATATGTATTGGGAGGGGTTAAAATATGTATTGGGAGGGGTTAAAATATGTATTGGGGTGGATGTATTTTTTATATGTATTGGGGGGTGGGTGTATTTTTTATATGTATTGGGGGGTGGGTGTATTTTTTATATGTATTGGGGGGTGGGTGTATTTTTTATATGTATTGGGGTGGTGGGGTCAGTTTAAAATGTTTTGGGGTGGTGGGGGTGTTTTTAAAATGTATTGAGGTGGTGGGGGTCTTATTAAAATGCATTGAGGTGGTGGGGGTGTTTTTAAAAAGTATTGAGGCGGTGGGGGTCTTTTTAAAATGTATTGGGGAGGCTGTTTTTTTTTTTTAATATGTATTGGCCGGGACATGTTTAATATGTATTGGCCGGGAC
>WSYH01016430.1:0-13028 GCA_036426205.1 Ascaphus truei
ACAGAGGACTTCAGGACATAGTGTGTATATTTGAGAGCCAGGCCCCAGGGACTTCAGGACACAGTGTGTATATGAAGTGCAAGGCCCGCAGAAGACTTCAGACAATAGTGTGTATATGAGTGCTAGGCCCCAGAGGACTTCAGGACATAGTGTGTATATGAGAGCCAGGTACCCAGAGGACTTCAGGACATAGGTGTATATGAGAGCCAGGCCCACAGAGGACTTCAAGGACATAGTGTGTAATGAGAGCCAGGCCCACAGAGGACTTCAGGACATAGGTGTAGGGTACAGGGGACTTATCCCGTTCACAAAGTGTGCCTTAATCAGCAGTGTGGTGGTTAACTGCTGGTAGCAAATTAAACTAGCACCACCTGCCTGGATTACAGGTAGTAGAAAAAGCCTGCCTTTGAGACAGGAAGTAACTCCTCCTTGCTCTGACGAGAGTGACCTTTGGAGAGAAGAGAGAGGTTCTTGAGTCCCAGGAGAGAAGGACTGACCAAAAAAAACCAGATCTCTGGAGCTGAGGGTATTGAGCTTGCCACAGCAGAGCTGAATTCAAGACACAGGGAAAAACTACTGCACTGAAGCTGAACCAGAAGTGAGATTTTCCCTCAAAGAAACAGATAAGACTTGTTATTTAAGAGACTGCTTATTTTCAAGACTGCTTGACTAAGGGAGATGTGAAATAATGCATAGGATTTCACTAGAAATACTCCCAAGTGAATGGAAGCTTTGTTCCCCCCCCCTGTGTTGGATAATTCCTGATGAAAAGGAAACGGCACAATAAAGCCTACTATAATTTCACATTATAAAGCCTCCTAATTGTGTACCTCTGTGAACGTCCGTCACATATGGTGTCAGAAGTGGGATAAGAGGTGTCTTTGTAGTAAAAGGACCGGAGAGTTTATGTGACATTTTTTGTTGTGCTTTTTTTGCCTACAAACAAGTCTGAGAAAATCTAGAAAAAAAAAAAAAAAAAACCTCTCAGGCAGCAGAGGCAGAGTTAAAGTGATACACACCACTGAAACTTACACTGCACTGAAAACTTACAAAAACCACGATGGACTCTTTCCCCAATCCAAGAGACGCTGAAGCAGGCAAACCTTTAATTGCCTATCACAAAGTGTAATACGGTCATTGAAATAGGGAGTTTGCCTTCTAGCCATAGTCAGGGTTCAAGAAGTGAGTCAGCCTAAAAAGGGATAGTTGTTGTTTTTTCAAAAGTTTCGCTGAACCAGTGACTACAGATGGTGATCCATGAGGGGTACTGGTTTGCAAATAAAGGTGTGCCATGCGCATAGGGCTACCAGCTGTGAATGGAGTATATGCAGAAAAGTGTGAAAATTGATACAAAGACTGTGCTGAAGCAGGGAATTTTAGCAAACAAATGCTGAGTGTAAAATTGCCCTATAAAGAAAAAGTTTTTCAAAGCCAATTGTGAGTGTTGCTGAGTCCATGCAAAGAATGTTTTTTTTTGGCAAGGTAAAAAAAGTTGCCTATATATCTTGGGAGCAAAACAGACACCCAAAAGTGTGAAGTGTGAATCCCATAATACCCAAAGATGAGGACTGAAAATTATGAAACTCAGGCCAGGAAAACCAAATCTGTTGCTGTGAAGCGGACGGATTGCACCTAGCAAAAAAATGGTTGTATAGCAAATAGACTTTTTTACTAGCAACGCCACAATCTTGTATACCTGATAAAAGAAAGCCTGAACAGTACTGCTGATATTGAAAAAAAAAAAATACCCCAAGAAAGAAAAGTCTACAGAGAGGCCTGTGAGCTACGACCCTCTCAAGCCAAAATATGCAATCTGTAGGACTACCACAATTGGGGGTTCTAGCCAAATACAGTCGGCAACAGCTGCAAATAGCGCCTCTGAGGTCGGGAAGAAAATTACACATGATAGCCTTCTAAAAATGGAGGACAAGATGCCGCGTTCCTGTAATGAACCCTACCCCACGGAAGATGGCCCTTCCAGTCCAATAAAGAGGAAGCATCTTTACGGGAACCCAGAACCGAAGTCACACCCACAAAACACCCCAAGAATGGTGGGGTGCCTGAACTCAGCACGAACAGTAAAGGACCGCTCCCTTTAATGACGAATTGATCAGCAGGAGACAGAGTGGGAGCAGTGGATCACCGAATATTTCTTTCAGCTAAAGCAGCTGTAAGAAAAAGCCATGGTGTATATAATGAAGCTGCTAAAACTTCAAATGAAGATGGAGACCCCAGTATCCCTGAAGGACGGTGTCATCCAAATCAAAAAGGAAGAAAAAAGCAAAAGAAAAGCAGTTCTTCACTTACCGTGGAAGGGAACAGACACTCCGCAGATCCTGTGGAGGAAAGGGGGACACGAGTTGCCCTGCGCCTAGAGAAAAATGGAGGAATTCGTCCCACGGTTAACCGAATATCCAGAAGGCCCAAGGCAGAAGTGCGTGTACCCCAAAGAAGTGTCTGTCCGGTGCCAACAGTGAGGAAATCCTCAACTAGTCCATCAGGGAAGCGGAGCCGGAACAGTGAGTGCGATCCCTGACCAGCCCTGAAGACGCCCTGGAAAATTGCGGACTGTGATCTGCTCTGTGAAGAATTAGGAAGAGAGAGAGAGAAAAAATAATGCTGAGCTACAGAAGAATGTGGCAATGTACTCTACAGCCAGGACAGAATTGGACGATCTCCAAGACGGAGCTAGATACTGCAAATGCTTGTATTTCCGCCATGGATGAAAAGCAGAGCCAATCTGATTAAAATGGTGGCTACGCTAAAGCGGAAAAGATGAGGAGCATTGAAGCAGATGACAGTCTTCCAGCAAGAGGTTCACCCTCTTCGCTAGAGCTGAAGCCCCACAACAGGAGTCAACAGTGTCCACGAGGGGTGGAGTAGCTCAGAAAGAGGTTCAGACTCACCACAGAGCACTGGATGCCTACACCATATGAGACCCACAGCTGCCGCCAGACCTGGAAGTTTCCAGAAAGGAACTACACAAGTCTCACGGAGGAGCTGGACATTTCAAGGAAAACTATCCACATCTTAACTTAGATCTCAAAGTCTCTCAGAAGGAGCTTTAGAAACTTAACCTGGAGATGGAAGCTCAGAGCCAGGAGACAGCCCGCCCAAGCAGATGTGCAAAAATGGAAGGTGGACTGCAAGGAAGCCATGAATAGTACAGAGACTGAAAAAGGAAAATTAAGATGGAAAAAAGAAAATTCTGAGGTTGACAGAATACGTCAAGGGGAAAGAATGAAGAGCTGCACGGCTCTTAAAGAAACAAATAAACTTTGAAAGAGGAAATGTTTGAAGCAGAGCACCGACTGCAGAACCAACTGAAAGGTCTGCGTACACACCTCCAGTATGCTGAGGAGAAGAGCAGCAAACGCTGCAGGAAGAAAGAGCTGCAGGCTGCTAAGAGATCACAAGCGCTGCAGGAAGTCTGAATACCAGTACGTCCCCACAGAGCAGTATGAGGAGCTAAAGCCAGCTGCAATGTCTTCAGGATCATTGGAGGCGGAGCTTCGATAACAGGTGACTCTGTATGAAAGGGAGCGTGAGAAGGCTCAGAAACTGGAGCAAGAGCTGGCAGACAGAGAGACTGTTCCATCCTTTGAGGTCCAGTACACCAAGGAGGAGGGAAAACGACGCAGCGGACACTTGACAACAAAATTACAGAGCTCCAGAATATGAAGGAGACCCAATACAGCCACCTAAGAAAGCACTAGACCAAACCTACAGCTGCCCTACAGGCACAAACAGAGGTAGGAGTGCAGAATCAAAGCCAGAAGAATCCTTAGCGGAGGAAGCTGAAAAAAATAGGACGTCTCGGGAAAAGGAGGGCGTGGAGGTGCAACTCAGTCCCAAAGAAGGTGAACTGGCGACTCCGTGGGTGTGAGGAGAGAAGAAAACAGGAGAAAACTCTAAGGGCTAGTCCTAACTGCTCTAACAACAATGTGACACATCAACTTTGTCTTACAAAAAGAGGAGTGCCCGAAGCACAGAAATCTCCTGACCGCGCACGCGATTAAAAAGACTTCACGTGGAAAAAAGTCCTCCTCGAGCGATGAGGAGTGTACTCAAGCACCCTTGGGAGGAGAACAAAAATAAACTGGAGAAAGGGGCTCCAATCCCAGCGGTGACAGAGGGTTCTCTTCATCCTCACTCTCATTCAAGTCACAGGAAGAAAGATCTCTCGAATGAGAGTGGAAGGATGGGTTTGGCCGTGGTAAGCCCGAGCATTCCCACAAACAGGGGGAGGTATGTAACAGGGGACTTATTCCTGTTCACAAAGGTGCCTCTAATCCAGCAGTGTGGTGGTTTAACTGCTGGTAGCAAATTAACTAGCACCACCTGCCTGATTACAGGTAGTAGAAAAAGCCTCCTTTGAGACAGGAAGTAACTCCTCCCTAGCTCGATGAGAGAGGGCTGACCTTTGGAGAGACAGAGCAGAGGTCTTGAGTCCCAGGAGAGATGACCAAAAGAAACCCAGATCTCTGGAAGCTGAGCGGTCTGGCTCTACCACAGCAGAGCTGAATTCAAAGACACAGGGAAAATATGCACCTGACGCTGAACCAGGAAGTGAGATTTTCCCTCCAAGAAACAGATAAGACTTTTATCTTAAGAGACTGCTTATATCGCTTATTTTATGCTATATGTTTGGGGGCTGCGAGAATGCTTGACTAAGGGAGATGTAAATAATGCAGTAGGATTTCACTAGAAATACTCCCAAGTGAATGGGAAGCTTTGGTTCCCCCGTGTTGGATAATTCTCTGATGAAAAGGAAACAGGCACATAAAGCCTATTATAATTTCACATTATAAAGCCTCCCAATTGTGTACTCTGTGAACGTCACGCACAGATTATAGAGAAGCAGGCCCCCAGAGGACATAGTGTGTATATGAGGACTTCAGGACATAGTGTGTATATGAGAACAGAGGACTTCGGGATTGTAAGAGACGTGTTCAGAGGTACGCAATGGAGACTGTTTTAAGGTGAAATTAAAATAAGGCTTTATTGCGCCTGTTGCTTTAAACACAGCAAACATGTAAATCAGCAAACAAAATACGCCACTTGGAGTATATATACACTTGTGATCTGCGTGGTTAGCCCAGCGATTCACCAGCCCAAATCATAGAGACATTATCATATACATAGACATAGATAATAGTCTTATACGAAAAGTCTTATCTGTTAGCTGGGCTGCTGTAGGGGAAGCTTCTCTGCTCTCTTGGATCCGCACCCTTGTGTGAAAGGCAATCTCTGGGCTCAGGTTGAATCTTGTCCCCTTGTCTTGTTGTCAGCTTGCCGCTCAAGAACATCTGTCCTTCCTTGGTTCAGCCAGTTGTGGATAAGGAATCTCCCTTCCTGTCTCAGAGGCAGGCTTTTTCTAAACACCAGTAATCAGCCAGGTGTGGTTAGTTAATTGCCTACCAGCGTAACCACACACTGCTGGATTGAGGCACATTGTGAACAGGAATAAGTCCCCTGTTACTACACCCCTGTTGTGGGGAACGCGCGGGCTTGCCTGGCCCTAACCTATCCTTCCACTCTCATTCGAGATCTTCTGTGACTTGAATGAGAGTGGATGGAGGAAGAGAACCCTCAGTCTGTGGGATTGGAGGCCCTTCCCAGTTTATTTGTCTCCTCCCGAAGGTGCTTGAGATCAGCACCCCTCAGTCGCTAGAGGAGGGACTTTTTCCAAGTAAAGTCTTTTACCGATGTGCCGGGTATGAGATTTCCGTTGCGTCGGGCACTCCTCTTTTTTTTTTTTTTTCAAAATTTTTATTAGGCATTTATAACATTTACAGCTTTTTGATATTTGTCACATTTTGGCCTTAATACAATTTTTCGGTTTTGTCTGAGGTGGGGGAGAAAGTCCCAACATTCCCCGACCTTCAGAGGTCAGGGCACTCCTCTTTTGTAGACAAACTGTATGGCAACAGTTGGTAGAGCAGTTAGGACTAGGCCCTTAGAGTTTTCGCTCTGAAGCGGTCTTTCTGACCTCCTCCACCAAACGGAGTCGCCCCAGTTCAGCTTCTTTGGGACTGAGTTGCACCTCCCACCTCCTTTCCAGAGAAAGTATCTCTTTCAGTCTTCTAGCTAAGGATTATTGGTTTGATTCGCACTCATAACCTCTGTTTTGTTGCCTGTTGGGCGGCAGCTGCCGTTGTGTAGTGCTTTTCTAGGTGGTCCAAACTTCGTAATCTTGTTTTGATAGGTTGCCATGGAGCTCCCCAAATACTCACTGTACCTTTTCACTGGGGCATTAGTACTGTGGGATACCGATGCTTGGGCCAGAGCACAAGACCTTTTTCCGTTTGGGAGGACATCTGGAAGTTACTGGTACTGCAGAGTCTCACTGTTTGAGTGCAGTCTTTGCAAGTCATCTATCAGGAATTTTATCATGCGCACTTGCTTTCTGAGTCATGCTATAGTGTTCTTCATATTCTAGAGCTTGTAATTGTTTGTCACAAGGGTTGCGCTGACGTCTCTGTTTTCCCTTGGTGTAGACTCAAGGAATGAGAACAGTACTCTCGTCTCCAGCTTCTACAGTTTCGGCTTCTCCCGACCCTGTCATAAAGAGTCACATGGTTATGAAGACGCCCGCCTCCAATGATGCCTCTGAGGACAGCAGAGTGGCCTTTAGCTCCTCATACTTGCTCTGTGGGACGTACTGGGTATTCAGACGTTCTGCTGAAGCCGACTTGTACCTCTGTAGCAAGCCAGTGCAGCTTTTCTCCTGAGCGTTTGTGCTTTTCCTCAGTATAATGGAGGTGTGTACGCAGACCTTGCAGTGGTGTTAGTGGTGCTTGCTTCAACAATTTTCATCTTCCAAAAGTTTATTCTTAAGCTCGTTGCCAGCTTTTCATTTTCCCTGGACGTTGTTCTGTCAACTCCAGAATCTTTTTTTTAATCTTTAATTTCTCTTTTTACCGTCTTTTGTATATTAGGGCATCCTTGAGTCACTTTCCATTTTTTGCACATTTGCATGGAGGCAGGCTGTCTCCTGCGTGGAGATTCCACTCCAGGTTGGAGGGTTCGAAACTCCCTATGAGAGACTTTGAGATTTAAATTAAGAGGAGGATAGTTTCTTTTGAAAGGTCCAGCTCCCAGCGAGAGCTGTGAAAGTTCTTTCTAGAGACATTCTCAGTTTTGTGTGGGCCGCATGTGATCTCTGCTGTGAGGGCACAATGTAGCCGAAGATGTGAACATCTTTGCTGAAAGACTGTAATCTCCTTCAGGTGGCCTCATCGAGTCTTCAGCTTAGCTGACATCATTTTATCAGATTGGCTAAGCTTTTCCGCATGGTTGGGCATTATTAAGTGTTTGCAGAATTTAGCTATCAGACTTGGATAGTACCCATTGTTCCAGATTCGAGACATGGAAGATACGTCTTTGAGCTCAGCATTATCTTCCCTCTACAAGTTCAATTTGTTCCACAGAGCAAACACAGTAGCATGGCAATTCAGGGCATCTTCAGGGTGGGCCAAGGGGACGATACTACTGGTTACGAGCTCTGCTTCCCTGGGATGGTGGTTGAGGTTTCCTCACACGGTTGGCGCACCGGACAGACACAATCTTTGGGTTTAGCCGACTTCTGCATGGGCCCTCTGGATATCGGTCTAGCAGACACATCCCCATTTTCCTAGGAGAGGGCCTCTCGTCCCCCTTTTTCTCCGCGGATCTGCGGATTGTCTGCTCCTTCCAACGGGAGTGAAAGAGAACCACTTTTCTTTTTTCGCCTTTTGTTTTGGACGACGCCGTCCCCATCGAGGATACTGGGGCCATCAGCTTCATTCCATTTGAAATTTTAGACAGGTCATGGATCCAACCACGATTTTCTGCACTGTAATAGTGCCGGAAATGTCGGTGATCCGTCTGTCGCTTTTTCACTGACAATCATATTCGTACATCATAGGGATGCGGTATTTGTTCTGTTTAGTACCGAGTCAGGACACCCTCACATTCTTGGTGTTTTGTGGGGATGACTAGGGTTGGGTTACCAGTAAAGAGATTCTCTTACCTCCGAAGACTGGAAGGGCCACTCTCCGGGGGGTAGGGTCATTACAGGAACGCTGCATATTGTCGACCTTTTGGGGCATATCAGGTGTATTTTCTTCTGACCTCTGTGGAAGACGCTATTGAATTTACACAGTGTTTTTAGACCCAGCTTTGGTGTTATGTCCATACCGGTGGGCCTATTTTGAGGTGTTAGAGCTCTCGACACAGGTCATCTCGTAACTTTCTTTATTAGTAAAGTTTCACAAACATCAGCAGTTACTGTGCAGATGCAGTCATATACGGTATACTGGATGTGAGTTGTAAGTTAAAAACTATATTGCTTTACACACCATTTATTGCTAGATGCACATCCCTCCGCTTCAGCAAAAATAAATGTGGTTTTGCTGAGTTCAGTAAATCTTCAGGTTATCTGTGGGTGGGCATGCCCCAAAGTACATACGATAGACTTACTTGCAGAAAAAAACTATTATTCATTGCAGTGGAATATTTCTTCACTCCCGGAGGGCGAAACCAACCATAGCAATGGCTTGGGTACTATTTACACCAGTTCCGAATCCCTTTTTTTTTTTAACCTGTAGGGGCAATTTTTACATCGGCCCACATGGTTTGCTATGAAGAAATCCACCTGCTTCAGCACCAGTCTGCATCAATATTTACACTTTTCTGAGAAACTCACAATCATAGCTGGTAGTACCTACAGCCGCCCGCTGTTGTGTGGGCGACTTTACTTCAGAATCAGTACCGTTAGGGAGAGCCAGGCCCCCAGAGGACTTCAGGACATAGTGTGTATATGAGAGCCAGGCCCCCAGAGGACTTCAGGACATAGTGTGTATATGAGAACAGAGGACTTCAGGACATAGTGTGTATATGAGAGCCAGGCCCCCAGAGGACTTCAGGACACAGTGTGTATATGAGTGCCAGGCCCGCAGAAGACTTCAGAACATAGTGTGTATATGAGTGCTAGGCCCCCAGAGGACTTCAGGACATAGTGTGTATATGAGAGCCAGGTACCCAGAGGACTTCAGGACATAGTGTGTATATGAGAGCCAGGCCCACAGAGGACTTCAGGACATAGTGTGTATATGAGAGCCAGGCCCACAGAGGACTTCAGGACATAGTGTGTAGGTAACAGGGGACTTATCCCTGTTCACAAAGGTGCCTCTAATCCAGCAGTTAACCACCACACTGCTGGATTAGAGGTCACACCCACAAAACACCCCAAGAATGGTGGGGGTGCCTGAACTCAGCACGAACAGTAAAGACCGCTCCCTTTAATGACGAATATGATCAGCAGGAGACAGAGTGGGAGCAGTGGATCACCGAATATTTCTTTCAGCTAAAGCAGCTGTAAGAAAAGCCTGGTGTATATAATGAAGCTGCTAAAACTTCAAATGAAGATGGAGACCCCAGTATCCCTGAAGGGACGGTGTCATCCAAATCAAAAAGGAAGAAAAAGCAAAAGAAAAGCAGTTCTTCACTTACCGTGGAAGGAACAGACACGTCCGCAGATCCTGTGGAGGAAAAGGGGGACCGAGTTGCCCTGCAGCCTAGAGAAAATGGAGAATTCGTCCCACGGTTAACCGAATATCCAGAAGGCCCAAGGCAGAAGTCGTGTACCCCAAAGAAGTGTCTGTCCGGTGCCAACAGTGAGGAATCCTCAACTAGTCATCCCAGGGAAGCGGAGCCGGAACCAGTGAGTGACGATCCCTTGACCAGCCCTGAAGACGCCCTGAAAATTGCCGGACTGTGATCTGCTCTGTGAAGAATTAGGAAGAGAGAGAAAAAATAATGCTGAGCTACAGAAGAATGTGCTCGCAATGTACTCTACAGCCAGGACAGAATTGGACGATCTCAAGACGGAGCTAGATACTGCAAATGCTGCTATTTCCGCCATGGATGAAAAGCAGAGCCAATCTGATAAAATGGTGGCTACGCTAAAGCGGAAGTATGAGGATACTGATGCTTGGTCAGGGTCAATACTTCTCCTTGTAGTACTGTAAACTCATTCGTGACAGATCACTGTTTGAGTGCGTCTTGCAAGTCTCTTCTCAGGGAATTTATCTGCGCACTTTGCTTTCTCTGAGTCTGTATCAGTGTCTCCTTCATATTCTAGAGCTCTGTAATTTTTGTCATCAAGGTTGCCGCTGCGTCTGTTTTCTCCTTGGTGTACTGACTCAAGGGAATTGAACAGTCTCTCTGTCTCTCCAGCTCTTGCTCCAGTTTCTGGGCCTTCTCCCGCTCCCTGTCATACAGAGTCACCTGGTATCGAAGCTCCGCCTCCAATGATGCTCTGATGACATGCAGCGTGGCCTTTAGCTCCTCATACTGCTCTGTGGGGACGTACTGGGTATTCAGACGTTCCTGCAGCGCTTGTACCTCTTTAGCAGCCTGCAGCTTTTCTTCCTGCAGCGTTTGCTGCTTTTCCTCAGTATAATGGAGGTGTGTACGCAGACCTTGCAGTTGGTTCTGTAGTCGGTGCTCTGCTTCAAACTTTTCATCTTCCAAAAGTTTATTTCTTTAAGCTCGTGCAGCTTTTCATTCTTTCCCTTGACGTGTTCTGTCAACTCAGAATTTTCTTTTTTTAATCTTACATTTTCTCTTTTTTCAGTCTTTGTACTATTCAGGGCCTCCTTGCAGTCCACTTTCCATTTTTGCACATTTGCATGGAGGCAGGCTGTCTCCTGGCGTGAGACTTCCATCTCCAGGTTGAGGGTCTGAAGCTCCTTCTGAGAGACTTTGAGATTTAAATTAAGATGGAGGATAGTTTTCTTTGAAAGGTCCAGCTCCTCAGCGAGACTGTGAAGTTCCTTTCTAGAGACTTCCAGTTTTGTGTGGCCGCTGTTGATCTCATGCTGTGAGGCATCCAATGCTGCACGAAGATTGTGAACATCTTGCTGAAAGACTGTAATCTCCTTCAGTGCCTCCTCATACTTCCGCTTCAGCTTAGCCATCATTTTATCAGATTGGCTAAGCTTTTCCGCCATGGTGGCATTATTAGTGTTTGCAGCATTTAGCTCAGACTTGAGATCGTCCAATTCTGTTCCAGATTCAGAGTACATTGCGAGCACCGTCTTCTGTAGCTCAGCATTATCTTCCCTCTCAAGTTTCAATTGTTCCCAGAGCAAATCACAGTCACGCCTGGCAATTTTCAGGGCATCTTCAGGGCTGGTCAAGGGATCGTCACTCACTGGTTCCGGCTCTGCTTCCCTGGGATGGTTGGTTGAGGTTTCCTCACTGTTGGCACCGGACAGACACTTCTTTGGGTTAGCCGACTTCTGCCTTGGGCCCTCTGGATATTCGGTCATTCGCATGACACATCCTCCATTTTCCCTAGGATGCAGGGCCTCTCGTCCCCCTTTTTCTCCGCAGGATCTGCGGACTTGTCTGCTCCTTCCACGGTACGTGAAGAACCGCTTTTCTTTTTTCGCCTTTTTGTTTTGGACGACGCCGTCCCCTCAGGGATACTGGGGCCTCCGTCTTCATTTGAAATTTTAGCAGCGTCACTGGATCCACCACGCTTTTCTTGCAACTGTAATAGCTGACGGAAATATTCGGTGATCCGCTGCTCCCGCTCTTTCTCCTGCCAATCATATTCGTCATCATAGGGAGCGGTCTTTTCTGTTCGTACCGAGTTCAGACACCCTCACCATTCTTGGGGTGTTTTGTGGGTGTGACTCGGTTTGGGTTCCCCGTAAGAGATGTCTTCCTCCGCATCGGACTGGAAGGGCCACTCTTCCGTGGGGTAGGGTTCATTCCAGGAACGCTGCATCTTGTCCTCCATTTTGGGGCTATCAGGTGTATTTTTCTTCCTGACCTCTGGAGACGCTATTGCAGCTTTTACCAGTGTATTTTCTAGAACCCCAGCTTGTGGTAGTCCTACCGGTGGGCATATTTTGCTTGTAGAGGTCGTAGCTCTCACAGGCATCTCCGTAGACTTTTTCTTTCCTTTAGTAAGTTTTACAACATCAGCAGTACTGTGCACGCATGCCTTCTCATTAGGTATACTGGATGTGCAGTTGCTAAGTAAAACTTCTATTTGCTTTACACCATTTACTTGCTAGATGCAATCCCTCCGCTTCAGCAAAATAATGTGGTTTTCTGCTTGAGTTCAGTAATTTTCAGTCTCATCTTTGGGTTGGCATTCCCTCCCAAGATACATAGATAGACTTTACTTGCAGAAAAAAATATATTCTTTGCAGTGGAATATTTCTTTCACTCCCGGCAGGGCGAACCAACCCATAGCAATTGGCTTTGGGTTACCTTTTACACAGTTCAGAAATCCCTTTTTTTTTTTAACCCGGTAGGGCAATTTTACACTCGGCACTTGTTTGCTGAAAATTCCCCTGCTTCAGCACAGTCTTGCATCAATATTCACACTTTTCTGCATATACTCCAATCATAGCTGGTAGTCCTATGCGGTGTGGCAGCCTTTACTTCCAGAATCAGTACCGTTCGTGGGTCACTGTCTGTATTCACTGCTTTTTTTTTTTTAACGAAAACAATAAAGCCTAGCTCCTCTGGAGCGCTAACTCACTTCTTGAACCCTGACTACTGCTGGAAGTCAAAGCCCCTTCATCAACAACCATACTGTATTACACATCATTGTGATAGGCAATTAAGGTTTACCTGCTTCAGCAGTCTCTCATTCTCCTCTTGGGATTGGGGAAAAGAGTCCATCTATGGTGTTGTGGCTTTCTTCAGTGCAGTGTAGATTTCCTGCCTGGATGTGTATCCCTTTAATTCTGTTCTCTGCTGCAGGTGAATCTTTGTTTTTGTTGCTCAGGTTTGTTTGCAAGACTGTATGCAGGCAAAAAGCACAAAAAATTTCACAGGCACTCTCCGGGGCCCCTTTTAACTTCAAGGGCCACCTCTCGTCCCACTTCTGACGACCATATGTAAGAGACGTGTTCAGAGGTACGCAATGGAGACTGTTTTAAGGTGAAATTAAAATAAGGCTTTATTGCGCCTGTTGCTTTAAACACAGCAAACATGTAAATCAGCAAACAAAATCCGCT
>WSYH01001663.1:0-111951 GCA_036426205.1 Ascaphus truei
ACACACACACACACAGATACACACACAGATACACACACAGGAGAGCAGTGGAGAGCAGAGGCAGCGACGGATGTGAGTGACTGGGGGGAGAGGGAGGGGGAGGACGAAAGGCATGCGATCCGTGCAGGACAGGCAAATGTACAACTAACTCCCCCAGCACCCCTCCTACCTTCTCCTATAACCCGGGGCAGAAGGGGACGGGACACCGCGCAGCCACAGGAGCCAGGAGCGGGAAGGCAGACACACACACTCACCGTGTGCTCTGCACAAAGCGGAAGCCCCGCCCCCGGCTTCCTCTCTGCCTGCAGCCAATCCCCTGCGGCCCGGCTGGCATTCTAAGCCCCGCCCCCGCATCATCATTCATCCAATCCCCTGCGGCCCGGCCGGCATGAAGGAGGGATGGTGGGGAGGGATAATCGCGGCGCCACTCTAGGCAAGCCACGGCGCACCAGGGCGCCGCGGCGCACATATTGGGAACCACTGGGCTGGGCCGCAAATATGTTCGTTGTGGGCCGCATGCGGCCCGCGGGCCGCGAGTTTGACATGCTTGCCATAGCACACAGTATAAAACCGGTAGTGTAGGTACCTGCTGAGAGGGTTTAACCCCCGACGTGGTTGCAGCTTAACTTGTTTTGGCCAAAAGATTAAACTAAGCGTCTTTGTTTACTATTCACGGACACCAACCTGTTTATGTTTTAATGATTTAAGGTGTGCAGTTATCATACAATGAATATAATCGGAAGTCCTGATAATTCAAATAATTAGGAGAGTCACTGCAATGATTGCAATATATCTTTTTTATGACGACTGTCGTTCTGAAAGTTTTGAACAGCAGAGAGATGCAATTGGCTATTGGGGTGAATTATCAAAGTCTCCCAGATGCAACGCTGGGGCAAGTAAAAAGCACCAGATAAATACACAAAAAGCATTCCCATTCCACCCAATCAGATTTTCTCACCCAATAAATGCGTTGCAGTGTTTTTGTCCCAGTTTTGCAGCCGGGAGATTTTGATGCATGACTCCCTGGGTTTTTGCATCGAGTTGGTAAGAATGTGCCAGGTGAATGACTTTTCACACTGTGGGGGTTATTTACTAAAGTCTTCCAGCTGCAAAACTGGGACAAAATCAGTGCCATAAAAACCGCCACCCGATCACAGAAAAGGAACTGGCATTTAAAGCAATTATGCGTTTTTCCTGGTTAAATATTTTTGTGCTGGGGTTGCCCCATTTTCGCTGTCTGGAGACCTTTGTAGATAATCCCTACTTTTTTTTGTTGTTGTATGCTGATTTTTCTTAGTAATTCTGGTGATTTGGCTGAACAGCTCAATGGCAACTGGCCAAACTACATCTTTTAAAGGGACCAAAGGGAACTACTTCCTTTTGATCAAAATCTCACACCTACAGGTATATTTATTTTGTAATGTGAGACTTGGGAGGGGTTTGATTTCCTCTGGCTGCTCCCTTTTGTGTGACGTCATTGTCCGATCAGTAAACGCTTGTACAGCCGGAGTTCCCCCCTCCCCACCTCCCCTTATCTTTATTGGCTCCCTGATAAAGAAAGGGTGGGCTACCCATTCTGGGGCCCCTAAGAAATGCAACTACCCGGCTTTGTGAGACTGCCCCTTTTATCAGTTTTAGACGACTAATTTTATCAGGTTTTTAAATTCATTTTCCCCTTAATATTCAGAATAAAAGGCAGGTACAGTATTAAGATTTTAAAAATGACCTCGTACTGGGCTCACTTTAGGATATACAGTACAAGACAGACATAGCGTGCCAAAGAGTCACATTTATCTCTTCTAAATAGCTATAAAAATGCTAATATTAAATGCAAACATGAGATCCATACATTGCAATCACATAACTTTGGAGAAAACTAAATAATACAGAACTATAGCTCCCGTATAGATAGAAGGAGACAGTCATGAAACAAACATTAGAATCGGAGTCCTGTGCCCATATGTTCTGGGAATTATTATTGTACCTTTTGGCCAATAGTGATGGCGTTTGCATCCAACATATTGAAGACTCGTGCAGTAAGACCGTCTCCTCTGTCTTTGGCTAACCAACATTTACAAACAAAGTTGTACATAACTCCTTTGGTAGGCACATTAAGTTGTATCTCCTCCACTAGCCAACAGCTCTCTGGAGTAGCCCCATCATGGCCCAGCTGGGAAAAAAGGGAGAAAATGTTACATCTGCACCTCATACTTCAGATACTCAACCTCAAATGACTGAATTCTCTGAGTGTATGTATACATACATACACACACATATATATTATATAATATATATATACTGTGACAGAAACCAGGGGATGGTAATAAATTCCATATATAGGGCTCCCAGGATACTGAACAGCTTCTATCCTGTTTAGGCTGGAAAGTGCAGCCTCAGAATGCATGCACTCATCCCACAGTTTGGCAAGTGCTGGAACTGAGGGATGAGGGATCCAGACCAGAGTTTGTCTGCTGCCTGATTTCTGTCACCTGTCCTGCTAGATAGAAATCAGGTATTTAAGGCTGATTTCCTGGTTCCTCTCCCCTCTCCCCAAGAGACTGGAGGCAGGAAGGCTGCAGGAAGCAGAGAGGGGAAAAGCCTCTCCCCAAACAGGTTAAATCATTCTGTTCCTTTTTCTCAAATTGCAAAGTTACTTATTTTTGTTGTTGGAAGCGGATAAGCCGCTCCAACCCCAGTCAGGGTGAACCTTAGTTAAGTTATTGCTCAGGTGAGCAGGGTTTTGTTTTGCTTGTGTTTTGTTTTGTATTCAGGGTGGCAGTCTCAGTGCCTGGGACTGAATAAACCAGGCAGTAGCCTGTTTAAAGGAACAGCACGCTATGCCTCGTCATTTAACCTACCCTAAAAGACCATGTTCTAACAGTCCCGGACAGACGGTGGAGCCCCGGAGTAAGCCGTTTTGTCACAATACATATACACACACAACAAATGTGATAAAGAATAAAGGAATTTTTTAACGACTACATTGGCAGAGTGGTCACCAAAAGTTTGAAGCCACCGATGCAGCGCTGCCCAGGGACGGTCTAGGATGTTTCGCCGACCAAAACGCCACCGGTATTCCGTCGCATGGATGCTTCTCCGCTGGGACATTTCGCAGCGACGTCTACTCCTGCGCCCGACCGCCGTGCGCTGTGCGGCTGACCTGACAATCCAGGTCTGCATGTCCTGTTTTGTGTTGATCGTTTATTTATAAAGCTTGTTTTATTTTGTTTTGCTGTCGTCACTACTCCCCTTCCAATCCGGAGAGCCTGTCCTGCATTGTGTTGCTCACAGATGGGCTTGCCTTGCCGCATTCTGTTTGTATTAGGCATGGTGTTGCTACACATGCAATACAATAAAGTTTTTATTGTTACAACGACGCGATGGCGTCATACGTTTCGCGCCATTTCGGAAAACCTGGAAGTGAAGGGAATTGGTTTCGCCAGCGCTCACAGTAAGTATAAATACATTCTAGTTACTATATCTTGTATTCACCTTGATAAAAAGCTAACGCTTGGAACACGTAAGTGTGGGCATTTTTGCCTGTGTATGCTGCTTTTTTCCATGTTGCTAATTGTAACAGGGGACTTATCCCTGTTCAGTAATGTGCCTTTAATCTAGCAGTTAATTACTAAACACCACCTGCCTGATTAGATTGTTTACAAAAGCCTGCCTTTGAGACAGGAAGTGACTCCTTAGCTCTGACTGAGAGCTGACCTTTGGAGAGACAGAGGAGTGTTCTTGAGACTCCCAGGAGAGTCTGACCAAGAGAACACACATCTCTGGAGCTGACCGGTCTTGAGCTCTGCCCAGCATAGCTGATTGCAAGACACCAAATAAGACTTCTAAACCTGGATGCTGATATTTTCTGTGCACGCACGGTGCGGTTCCAGGAGAGCAGAGAAGCTTACTCTACAGCAAGAAACAGATAAGACTTTCATTATTAAGAGACTGCTTATACCTGCTTATTTCATGCTATATGTTTTGGGGCTGCGAGACATGCTTGACTTATGGAGTTGAGAATTAATTGCATGGTATTTTCACTAGAGATACTCCCAAGTGAATAGAAGCTTTGTCCCCCCCCCCCCCCTGTATTTGGATGATTTCCTGATGAAAAGGAAAAGGCACAATAAAGCCTATTATAATTTCACCTTATAAAGTCTCCAATTGTGTACCTCTGTGAACGTCCGTCTACACTAATAAATTAGTCTTTTTCACTTTTGGGAACGCTCTCCCTTTTTGATCACTCATCTGCTAGGAAGTAGTGCTGTGTCTTTTTTGCCTTTATTGTTGTTCCTGATTGAAGACGGAAGCACACCTGTACCTGAGGACATGGATCATCACCCAAGAATGAGTCCTTGAGATTTATCTCTTTCATCATTCATTACACTATGCAAACCTTATACTGTATGTGTCTGGATAATTTAATGTGGGTATACCTTACTACAGTGCCGAGTGGGATACTACCAGTTGAATGGATTGTATATGAGATATTTCATTATTTTATACCGGAAAGGTACTCCAGCTAAGGAGTTATATATATATATATATATATTTTTTCCTCTTTTCATCAGAAGACACTTGCATATGTGTTTAGAGCATTCCACAATGTGTTTATAAACGACATTTATAACTGGGTCTGTTGCTACAAATCTCACCTCCATCTTTTTAATCTCTCCAACATCTAATCCCACCACGGAGAACTTCTCCACAGAGCCAGGGACAAAGCCTCTCTTCCCCTTCGGGAGGTCCAGCCACAGCCTGGTTGTCTTTACTTTCTGAGGTCCCATTATGATGACGTAGGCCCGGCTCTCTGTGCCTCCGTCTCGCTCCTGGCCAGTGGTGATGGTGATGTGATAAGGGATCACTGTAACAAACGGGACACATTAATCCCCTCCCCAGCATGTTTCTTTATAGATAGTTATGCAAGTAAAAATGTATCAGTTGAATTAAAGTTTATTTTAATCTTTTTGGAAAGGACAAATCAAAGGCTACAAATCCCACATACACAACCCAAAAACGAACTTCGGCAAACAATTTAATATTCTAACAATTAATTATGATTTTGTGACATTTGATATACATTTGTGGAGCTGGTGGTTTGTTGGTTTATTTTTTTAAAATGCTGCTGGATTTATTGTAACATGCAATGTGGTGATTTTTACATTAAGAATTCATGTTTTTATTTATGCATGTTTTATGTGTTTCATAATGGGCAAACAATCTATTATCCATATCTGGATAATAGTTATTTTGCACATTACTGTACTGTATGTGTTAGGGGGCGGGGGGGATGTGTGTTGTATATTGCTATGTTTATTGAGGGCAATTGTCCCCAATAAACATGCTATTGTGCATTAACCTCTTCATTGCCTTAGCGGATAGCCGCTAAAGTAATGAAGCTTCTTTAATATATTTTATTAATAGTGTGCGGAAGCACTGGGTCCCCTGAGCTGTACCGCATTGATTTCTGCCTCAGGGACCACCTGCTTCCCGAGTTACAGGCCCCGGTTTGGGGCATCATTGCCAGTGCCGCCGCCATCTTTATAGAGCCCACGTCGCGTCTTGGACACTATAAAGATGGCGGCGACATTGCCCTCCGATGCCCCATACCGGGGCCTGTAACTCGGGAAGCAGGGGGTCTCTGAGGCAGAAAACAATGCGGTTTAGCTCAGGGGACCCCCTGCTCCCGCACACTATTAATAAAAATACATTAATGCAGCTTCATTATCATTGCAGATAGCCGCTACGGTAATGAATTATTGTTTATTGTTATGTGTGTTTTGACAGTAGTGTAGATGTGCAGGGGTCTCCGCAGCTGAACCGCATTGGTTTCAGGTCCGCGGGCCCCCCTACTTCAGGAGATACAGGCCCCGTTATGGGGTGCCGGTATCCCCTGCAGAATGTAAATGTCCCGGTCACGTGACGCGGGAGCTTGAAAGTGCATGTGGATACCGCACCCCATAACGGGGCCTACATCTCCTGAATTAGGGGGCCCGGACCTGAAACCAATGCGGTTCAGCTCCGGAGACCCCCTGCTCATATACACTATTATTTAAAATGTATTTATTAGTGTACAATCGCCTGTAACAGCCTTGCATGGAGATACAGAATCTCCATGCAATGTTACAGCTGTATTCTTTCTATCAGCTAGCGTACGTGAATTAAGAACGCTAGCAGGGGGGAAAAGCAACACATACTGCACCGACACACTTTATTCGACAAATACCCAGTATGTCCTGGGCAGATACCTGGAATGCGCCGCTCCTCACCTCTGACAAGCCCCGTTGCGTTTGCCTTTTCAGCCTGGGTTCATGCCTGGCTGACGGGCGGTTTCTGTTAATGATATGAATTAAGGATTTAATGTGCTGCAATGCTTCTCTTTGGCCTCCACCAGATGGTCATAAATTCATGAATTGTAATGCAGTATATATATATATATATACTGTGCAGTATTGCAGCCAGCGGGAATAAAATGCTTCAATCCCTGCCTAGAAAATACCTCAATGCACTCGGGCAGAAAACAGTCACAAACCTCAATACACCCGGGTATACCCAAATTCGTGGGACTAGCCAAGCTCGAATAAAGTGTGTCGCCAGTGTACGCTGTGGCTGTTTTGAGCACGTACGTTAAAAAATGGGCTCAAGGCCTTAGTGAATCGCGTCTCCGGCTTCACTTTTAACGGACGTGCTTTTTTATTTTATGCGGACGCAAAAGCACGGAGCTTAGTGCATAGGCCCCTTTGTGACCCATGCAAAGTTACCATTCATCCAGACCCTTGCTGGAAAGAGTGGAGTCTTATTTAGTAGAGTACCTATTGACTTCTATAACTCCCAAAACACTCCTCTATACAACACGTGGAGAGATATGGTATCTGTGAACACACCTGAGAAATAAACACATTTGCATAAGCAGATAAGCAAATTTAAATATGCAAATATGCCCATTTTCCTGGTAACTCAGGCATGTTTATACGAACAGATGTAGTAGACGTTATTTCACCCTTTATTGTGCGATTTTGCGTAAACTCAATCACAAGTTTTACCGGACGATTTCTGTTAACGGGTGCTTTGCAAAACAATTCAATGTTGCCCTGAGTTGCCAAATCGTGTTAGTTGCTAACCGCAACATGCCAATTAGGTCCTTAACATGCTATAATGGGTGCAATAACGTCTGCTACATTACACCAAATTATTAAAAACCCATAAAAAAATATTGTGAGGCCAGTGGAGACAGTTTTGCGCATCTTTAGCTAAAACTAAACTATTTATGGTTATGAGAATAAAAAAAATCTTTAACCGCTTTAGTTGTAATGCAATGTGACAATTCAATAGTCTACACAATGATGCCTCCTTCGGTACCGATGGGGTTAAACCATATGTATACATACTTGCCACCTAACTGGAGGCTAACAGTGTGACAACATTCCAGGCTGGGCCTTGTTAAAACCTCACGCCATTAGACAAACAGGAATACCAAACCAGGCCTTGGCCATTATCACACCGTTGACCTGCAGTTACTTGGCATAGTTAGGCCCTCTTGCCAGGTCTGACATTTCATTAGAAGTTTTAAAAGCAAAGATTGGCAAGGGTGGCCTTTCAGCCTGCACTATATTTATAAAAGGTGTCGATCAGCTACCCCTTGGATGCCAGGAGGACCTTTAACAAGGGCCTTTAACAATATTCCTTACTTTGTCCTTCTTGTTGGGAGCCGTCCAGGCTGCTTTTCCTCTTCACATTGCCATTATTATCGTGACTCTTCAGGCTGAGGGAGGAGCCCCAAAAACTTTTGGAGGAGCTGCCCAAGCTGATTCGTTCCCCATCATAATCCTAATGGGAATTCACACACAAAGGTTCAGTGGAGAGCAGCCCCGGCCTAGGACACTCTAGTCCGGTGGAAGATAATGCACATACAGTATAAAATACACCTTTACTGGACGTACCACTGTTTCTTGATACTGTATATTACATCTGGAAGCTGAATATTTGATGTTGGAGATGGTTTAGAAATCCATAGATATTCTGAATCTGATTAGTGATTCCTTCCTCTAATTATAAATAAGGATTTTAACCAGTTGGTGTTAGGACCTGCGATATTATGGTCATGCCTTGAAAGTGGCTCGCAGGCTTTACGCTTTGGCCAAAGGTTTAACTAAATGACTCTTTTTCAAGAGATATATAGGTATTTCACTGTGTATTTTTGTCACATTGGATGTTGCTCTGGACTTCTTTGTTTCTTGTTTTATACAGTACAATTAGCCACCCCCAGTGGCACTCCTTTTGACACATATACATATATATATATTGTGGTAATTTGGGGGGTTTCTGAGAGCTTGCTGGGTATCTGTGTGTTAGTGGAGAAGTGACACTGCAGATGCTCTTTACCTCTCAGACTTTCACAGATATTATGAGGCCTATTCACTAAAGTCTTGCAGCTGGAAAACTGAGGCAAATCAGGGGGAAAACCGCAATATATTTGTCAAAGAAAATAAATCCTATGGAAAGCAGCTGGAGTTTTTTCTTTGATAAATATTGTGAAATTCCCAATCACTGGTCTTGCTTGAGTTTTGCAGCTGGGGGATATTGGTAAATAAACCCCATTACGTCTCCTTAGTCATTCAACTGATTGACATGTTTCATCCACAGTCTGGCAAATGGATGGTACAAAATTGCATTTTTATTTGTTGCCATAGATGCAATTTTTTTTTAAATTCTGCTTCAAGATACCAAACCATGGACCAAGCAATCAAAGAAGTTGGAACATATATCTGCGGTTTTGTACTTTCCCCTTGCAGGACTTACCTGTACAAACGCTGTATTTCAAGGGCAACGTGTGCAGAATGTCCTGCACAGTATCACTCTGTAATGTTACCGAGCACCCAGTGGCAGAACTACCACCGGTTCAGCCCGATTGGACTGCACCCACACATTTCAGGTACTTATTTTAGAATGCTTTTTCCAGCAGTTCTACACGCCCCCTTTTCTCTCACACCCCCTTCTCTCTCTCACCCCTGGGCCTCACCTGTGGTGCAGGATCTTATGGGGCGGCAGCGGAGGAGGGATCCCACACAGGCGGTTTTAACACAGCCACGGGGGGAGGGGAGGGAGGAAAGAAGGGGAGCAGTTTTTTTAGTGTATTTGCACCTGGGCCCACCATTGACTAGCTCCACTCCTGCTAGCACCACGAGTGTTATCTAAACCCCTGAACTACAAGTGTTTCTATGAAACATATAAAATATGCAATTTGTCAGGAGATCAGAACCACTTGGTCAACCTTGTCTACCCATTTCCCATCTGCTGTTAAACCTGAGACCCTATTTAATACTTGGCTTGATCAATGAAGAATATTTATATATGTTCATTAAAGCTGCAGTTCAAGCAATATCCTGCATGCGTATTTTTTTAAATAAATCAGTTCTGTATTATGAGAAAATACTTGTAGCAATCAAAATGTTTTTTTTTTTACAATTTTAAAGACATTTTTATGTATACTAATGTAACAGGCATTTTTGTTCCTACTGTATATCAACCAGTTACAAAGTCACATCCCTTTCCCCTTCTGAAACAGCATCACCTTGTTGAGCCCTGCCCTCTCTAGCAGTGAACCAATTGAATCTAGTGCCTGCCTGGTCACATGATCTTCCTCGCAGAACTTTGGCTATCAGTGCAGCAGAAGATTACCCAAGATGCATTTAGTGAACCCCCAGCCAAATTTCAGCGATCGATTACAGGAGAACGGATCGATCAGCAACTTAGCTAATCACTTGTCAGTGTGTAGATTGTATTGATGAACATATTGAATTAATTAATTTTTTTTTTTTAATGATAGCTTTAACTGCAGCTTTAAAAGGAGTCACAATCTATACAACACATCTTCACTCTTCCAGGGCCAAAATGACTGCTAGAACCAAATCTATTTAAACCTGTAAGTCTTTAGTCTGTAAATATGGTTCAGTGATAATGACAGAATACATGACTTCTTTAACACACATCATTATGTTGTTGCAACTTATTGTCATCTAGTAGCCAGATAACATGTAAGTTCAACATCAAAAGGCCCCAATTCTTAATATGTGCCAAGTGATTTTCCACTGGACGGCAGTGCAATAAGAATACCTTTTCATAGAGGACCCTTTCAATCCTCTTATCTTCTTTCTTGGTGGAAAGCCAACGCTCGCAGAGAAATAAATAGGTCTCTTCAGTGTTGTCATTCAGGATCTCCACTCTCTCCAGGTACCAGTCAGCGTTCAGCATAGTGTTGTCATGGCGAATCTTAATCTTCAAGATGGTTCCAAGGTCGACCGCTTCTATTGTAAACTTATCCACCTAGTTAATAGCATGACATGAGAAACTTATCCACCTAGTAATAGCATGCCATGAGAAACTTTACCACCTAGTTAATAGCATGCCATGAGAAACTTTACCACCTAGTTAATAGCATGCCATGAGAAACTTATCCACCTAGTTAATAGCATTCCATGAGAAACTTATCCACCTAGTTAATAGCACCATGAGAAACTTATCCACCTAGTTAATAGCATACCATGAGAAACGTTCCACCTAGTTAATAGCATTGCCAGAGAAACTTATCCACCTAGTTAATAGCATGCATGAGAACTATCCACCTAGTTATAGCATACCATGAGAAACATCCACCTAGTTATAGCATCCATGAGAAACTTACCACCTAGTTAATAGCATGCCATGAGAAACTTATCCACCTAGTTAAGCATGCCATGAGAAACTTAGTCCACCTAGTTAATGCATGCCATGAGAAACTTATCCACCTAGTAATAGCTGCCATGAGAAACGTTACCACCTAGTATAGCAGCCATGAGAATCACACAATAGCCTCCATGAGAAATGATCCACCTAGTTAATAGCAGCCATGAGAAACTACCACCTAGTTAATAGCTCCATGAGAACTTATCCACCTAGTAAATGCATGCTAAAACTTCCCCCTTGTTATAGCATGCCATGAGAAAACTTTCCACCTAGTTAAATAGCATGCCATGAGAAACTTACACCAGTTAATAGCATGCCATGAGGAAACTGAGTCACCTAGTTAATAGCAGCCATGAGAAACTTATCCACCTAGTAATAGCATGCCGCAGAAACGTATCCACCTAGTTAATAGCTGCCATGAGAAACTACACCTAGTTAATAGCATGCCATGAGAACGTATCCACCTAGTTATAGCTGCCATGAGAAACTTATCCACCAGTTAATAGGCAATGCCATGAGAAAAAACTTATCCACCTAGTTAATAGCATGCCATGAGAAAACTTATCCACCATAGTTAATAGCATGCCATGAGAAACTGATCCACCTAGTTAATAGCATGCCATGAGAAAAACTTATCCACCTAGTAATAGCATGCCATGAGAACTTATCCACCTAGTTATAGATGCATGAGAAACTTACCCCTAGTAATAGCATGCCATGAGAAACGTTACCACCTAGTAATAGCCATGCCCATGGAAAGAAAAACTATCACCACCTAGGTTAATAGCATGCCATGAGAGAAATTATAAGCCGACAGTTAATAGCATTCCATGAGAAACAATTATCCACCTATTAAAGAGCCATGCCATGAGAAACTATCCACCCTAGTTAATACGCATGCCATGAGAAACTTATCCACCTAGTTAATAGCATGCATGAGAAACTGATTATCCACCTAGTTAATAGCATGCAGAGAAACGTTATACCACCTAGTTAATAGCATGCATGAGAACTTTCCACCTAGTTAATAGCATGCATGAGAAACTTATCCACCTAGTTAATAGATGCCATGAGAAACGTTACCACCTAGTTAATTAGCATGCCATGAGAAACGTAACCTAGTTAATATCATGCATGAGGAACGGTATCACCTAGTAATAGCATGCCATGGAGACACTTATCCACTAGTAATCGGCATGCCATGAGAAACTTATCCACCTAGTTAATAGCATGCTATGAGAAACTTATCCACCTAGTTAATAGCATACCATGAGAAACTTATCCACCTAGTTAATAGCATGCCATGAGAAACTTATCCACCTAGTTAATAGCATGCCATGAGAAACTATACATCTAGTAATAAGCATACCATGAGAAACTTATACCTGAGTTAATAGCATGCCATGAGAAAACTTGACCACCTAGTTAATAGCATGCCATGGAGAAAAAACTTATCCACCTATAGTTAATAGCAGAGCCATGAGAAACTTTATCCACCTAGTTAATAGCATGCCATAGAAAAACTTTCCACAGTAAAGCGCCTGAGAAATTCCACCTAGTTAATAGCATTCCATGAGAAACTTATCCACCTAGTTAATAGCATCCCATGAGAAAGATCCAACCTAGTTAATAGCATGCACGAGAGAAACTATCACCTAGTAAAGCATGCCTGAGAACATATTCCACCTAGTTAACAGCATGCCCTGAGAAAACTTATCCACCTTGTTAAATAGCAGCCTTACCATGAGAAACTATCCACCTAGTTAATAGCAGCCATGAGAAACGTTACCACCTAGTTAATAGCAGCCATGAGAAATTAGCTCCACCCTAGGTAATAGCATGCCATGAGAAACTGTCCACCTAGTTAATAGCATGCCATGAGAAAAGAAACGTTAGCCACCTAGTCATAGTCATGCCGCATGAGAAACTTACCACCTAGTTAATAGCATGCCATGAGAAACGTGACCACCTAGTTAATAGCAGCCAAGAGAAACTATCCACACTAGTTAATAGCATGCCATGAGAACTTACCACTAGGTAAAGCATTGCCATGAGAAACTTAAAATTCCACCTAGTTTATAGCATGCCATGAGAAAAATTATCCACAGTTAATAAGCATGCCATGAGAAACTTATCCACCTAGTAAATAGCATGCCATGAGAAACTTGATCAACCTAGTAATAGCATAGCCATGAGAAACTTATCCACCTAGTTTAATAGCGTTGCCATGAGAACTTACCACCTAGTTAATAGCATGCCATGAGAAAACTTATCCACCTAGTTAATAGCATGCCATGAGAACTATCCACCTAGTTAATAGCTTCCATGAGAAACTTATCCACCTAGTTAATAGCATGCCATGAGAAACTATCCACCTAGTTAACAGCATGCCATGAGAAACTTATCCACCTTTAATAGCATGCATGATAACTTATCCACCTAGTTAATAGCATGCCATGAGAAACGTTTACCACCTAGTAATAGCATGCCATGAGAAAATTATCCACCTAGTTAATAGCCATGCCATGAGAACTTATCCACCTAGTTAATAGAATGCCATGAGAAACGTTACCACCTAGTAATAGCATGCCAGAGAAACGTTACCACCTAGTTAATATGCAATGAGGAAACGTACACCTAGTAATAGCAATGTTTTGCCTCATGAGACAAACTTATCCACTAGTATCTAGCATGCCATGAGAAACTTATCCACTAGTTAAGAGCATGCCAGGAAAAACTTACCACCTAGTTAAATGAGCAGCCATTGAGAAACTATCCACCTAGTTAATATCATGAGAATATCCCGATGCATCATGAGAAACTTATCCACCTAGTTATAGCATGCCATTGAGAAACTTACCTAATTACGATGCTGGAACTTTCACTAGTTAAATAGCATGCCATGAGAAACTATCCACTAGTTAACGCATTGCCATTTGAGAAAACTTGTCCAACACAGTTACATAGCATGCCATGGAAAAACTTATCCACCTAGTTAATAGCATGCCATGAGAAACTTTCCCACCTAGTTAATAGCATGCCATGAGAAACTTTACCTGCTCATTGAAATACATAATAAAGATAAAATACCTAAGGTAAGTATTGCCTTCATCTGTACATAAATATCGAATTGTGTGCTCATTCCACTAAATTGGTAAGAAATGGAGCTGACAGAGCTGGTGGTTACGCTCTCAGGGGGGTTCGCCTGCAATGTGTTACTGCAAAGCAGCCATTCCTCTCTCTTTCACTCTTGATGTTTTTCAGATTTTGAATTGGAGGGTCCTCGGAAGCAGAACGGTGCTAATGTTTACATCGGGGACCCGACATGTACCTTTTAACTTGCCTTTTAACTTGCCAGCTTGGGCTGTCCAATAGGAAACTGCAACGTCGCTGGCATTGCAGCTTCCTGTTAGCTTATGGGACTTAATTCCATCTGGTGGCTATTTAGGTTTTACCAAATGGGAGCAAAAACACCGGAACAGGAAAGATTACATATGTCGGGAAACCGGGGTCCCCACAAATAGTGCAGTTCAGCTCCAGAAGACACCTTGGTGCAGGTTCTGTCAAAATATATATACAGGTATATATTGCTGCTTCCCAGTCCCAGTGTCCTCTTTCTGTTCTTGGAACTAATTGTAAAAATCTTAGTCGTTTTCAATTAGGGAGAAAATATTTCATTTAAAATATTCTTAGGTATGAATTACAGCAGCAGTTCCCCCAACTTGTTTTTTTTATTGCCCACTTTTATTTTTTTACAGGATGGGAACTGGAGGAGGGCTCCACAAAACTGATCCGCAACATTTTCAGCTGTGGGGGACCACATGGTTTAGTCCCCACAAAATGGTGCTTTCAATCTTCCACATTGCATGGGGCAATAAGAAGCCGTTAACAAAGTAAGGGTTCCCCAGGCACACATACAATCAATTTCTTTGGGAAGAATGTTGATCCATGGAGTCATGAAGGAATTTATTTTCCCCCTTATCAGATATCATTGGATGATATGTCACTGGGGTTTTTTGTTTGCCTTTCTCTGGATCAATATACTGTAAGTACGGATATAGGATAAAGTTTGTCGTCTAAATTTAGCATAGGTTGGACAGAATGGACGTATGTCTTTTTTCAACTTCATCTACTCTGTAACTACTGTATTTCCTCGATTGTAAGACACCATCGATTTGGCCCTTAGAATCGAGGAAAATTACTTTTTCACTTACCATGTTTCAGGAGAGGTCCCATGTCATCGGAGGATGAAGCGGGCGGCGGCGGCAGGAGAGGTCCCACGTCTGCAGATGGTTGAAGATGGACAGCGGGTGGGTGTGCGGCAGCAGGATAGGTCCAAAGTCTGCAGGTGAATGAAGATAAGAAGACATCGGGCGTGCAGTGGGGTGCGGCGGCAGGAGATCATAATAGCAGGAGCTGAGCAGGATGCAGAGCGGCATAGGGGAATGGCTTGGGAGGTGCACACTGTAACCGGAAGTCAGACATCGGTCAACTTCCAGTGTTGAAGTGTGCACCTCTCAAGCCATTCCCCTATGCCGCTCTGCTCCTGCTATTATGATCTATTAGCTGCCTCCACCACCGTACGCCCGCTGTCTTATCTTCATTCCCCTGCAGACTTGGGACCTGTCCTGCCGCCGTCACCGCAATCCCGCCCAATGTCCATCTTCAACCATCTGCAGACGTGGGACCTCTCCTGCCGCCACTGCACACTTCATCCTCCGCTGAAATGGGACCTCTACTGAAACATGTTAAGTGAAAAGAGGGGGTTAGTACTGTAGACACCCTTTTTAATACATCGATTCTAAGACGCACCCCGATTTCAGACATGAAAAAAAGGTGCGTCTTACAATTGAGGAAATAGGGTATATATATAGCTCAGTCTCATCTTTAATAGAAGTGTGCAAAATGATGCAGATTGGCTGTACCTGTCCTCTCTCGAACTTGTTGGAATTGGTCTCCGACTTGCTGAGCTTTCTCTCGCCCGTATCTCCCAAATCTCCGTAGATGGTGAGGAAAACATTCGCGTCCGTTCCAGACCCGTAGATATCCCCGGTGAACACGGAGACACTGTACGTATGAGCTGCAAAGAGAGGTCAAGGTACTGAAAACGTGGGAAGCAACAAACATGTCCCAGATGCAGAGGTCTCAATCTGCCATGACCAATATCAGTGGGATTAGGGGATTCCAGGTCAAAAATACTGGGGGGGAATAGGAGAGGGGGAGGAGGAGGGGCGGCGAGAATTCACTGGTCTGTTACGGAGTAACGCACATAATCCGGCGTTAAATCCCATGAACTTGAATAATTAACGCCAGAATGGGTGTGTTGCCCGGCAAAGACATTAGTGCAGGGGTTCTCAATTCAGGCTTCAAGGACCCCCCAACAGGTCAGGATATCCCTGCTTCGGCACAAGTGGTGCAATCAGTGTCTCAGTCTTCAGGACTAGAGTTGAGAACCCTTGCCGTAGTGCATCTCTCCCAGTGTGAAGTGACAAGTCTGAAGAAGTGAATGGGTGGGAATCGTGGCAGCATTAGTGTGGCTAAGAGACAGGTGATACCACCAATTTACATTCCGTTTCATTTGTAATTATCGCATGGTGTTTGCATGAAAAAGCTTCAGTAAAGCTGTTAGGTAAAAGCTATTACAACAAATTACAGGTTGCTAACTTACAGGTTCATCATCCAAATAAAGCGTTGGAAATACAAATTTCTCACATTAAGAACTCAGTGGTTCGTTTTTACATTTCTTCTTAAGTGTCAGATTTAATATATGGTATTCAATCCAATTATTACTTGCAGAGGAATGTGCAGCCACTTTGTTTTAACCCCGAAAATAAAATAAAAAAGTCAAGCATATAGAAGATAAAAGTGGGCTTAAAAAGGATGTAAAGGTGGCAACCATTTTCCCCCCAATAGTGTATTGGGGATTGCACCTTTTAAGCAGTCAGTCAAAATGGGTTACTTAAATGAAAGCAGAAATACAGAGGAATCTTTTAGTTACATAGTACTGATTAACTGTTGCTTTAACACCTTTGATGCAGAACAAACCATTGCAGCTGTTTCTAATAGAAAATGGGTACAAATTATGAAATTGGGGCCAAGTGTGACACCCCCGTAAGATACAGTACTAGTTGCCAAGTAGCCAATGCTCGGCGTGTGGACACTGCTCTTATGGTGTGCTGTCACCAGGTCATTGGCCAGCTTAGACAAATGGCAGCTATTGATTGGTTTAGAGTGCTAGTGGTCTCAGCAGGGGGTTGGTGGAAAGTGGGGGTCTGAGGGACAGCCGGCTGGCACTCTGTCAGTATTCAGTTAGAAGGAGCGGGGAAAAGGTTATAATTGGGGGTGTATTAAGAGTCCGGCATTCCTCATCATTGTAAATATTTTGAGCTTCCTCCCTCTTACTAATTTCTTTTGTTCCCTCTTACACAAATTAGTTCATATAATTCTTTGTCAAAGCTGTATGCTTTAACAATGTAATATTTTGTAATATATATATACACATATATACACACACACACACACACAAAATATTGGGTTGTCACAGTATTTTATTGCTTCATTAAAGGAGTAATCCAAGCACATTTTTCTTTATTTACCCAAGATTGAAGCAGGGGGTCTCTCCGGAGTTAAACCCATTCATTTCAGCTCCGGGGATCCCCTGTTTCCGGAGGTAATTATTTCCGTAGCAGGTAGCCGCTCCAGCTGAGCAAGCTTTAAAGTTTAAAGCTCCCGCGTCACGCGGGCCAATAGGAAGCCGAACCTGATGACATCATGGCTTCCTATTGGACTCCAGGACGCGGGAGCATTGAACAGCGGCCATTACGTGATCCCTGGTAGCCGAGCAGAGCGGCTAAGAGCACCTACTACGGAGGTAAGTACCTCCGGAAGCAGGGTGTCCCTGAAGCTGAAATGAATGTTGCTCAGCTCCAGAGACCCTCTTTTCCAATCCTTTAAGAAATAAATAGCTTGGTTTGCCATTTTAAGGGCGATAATTGTTGGTATAATTGGTTAAAGTTGAGTCTAAATAATGGTTATACTCTGGCCCCGGAGGTAGGGTTTGTTTGGTGTGATCCTGGGCTGGGATGCAAGGTATATTACACTTGTTAAAGGATGTTTATGTATGTCCTAATTAATAAAGTTAACGCTGTGGACAGAAAAGTTTTAATAGTGTGTTGTCTCTTTATTTAAGTTTAATTAAGAAGGGCAAATGCATACCAGGCTGGACATGCAATCTATAACCCTTTGTGTGCCAGTAACTGCTGCAGTGTCATTGGCAATATAGGGTTAAAATAACCCCCCTGACAGAATGGCCAAGAATGCTTTGCAACACGTTAACGGTTCACCAGCAGCAAGAGGGTTTGAGAAACCCAGCCTACATCTCCTTACTTTCCAGTGGGTCTTCCACCTCCGTTTCAATTTGTTTCAAAGTCCCGTCTTTCATGAGCTTCTTAGTAAAGATATCCGATGGCACCAGCTCCCTCACTGTTTCTCCGTCATCCTCGGATTTTGCAAGCCATCTTTCACATGGGAATGTCACGGTTTGCGATCCCTGGTCACATGTAAGGAAGCAAACGTGCAGCTCGGTGAGAATCAGCAAATGAAGAAAACTCATACGGCCCCAAGTAGTCCACCCACACCACCATTGTATTAGTTTCTGCAGGGGGAGGCGGAACATAACATCAGTATATAAACTAACTCTCTGCATTTGGGAGGATGTACAATTCAGACCAGTAAACCACACACTATTCTACCATCCAAGAGGAGCTACAGATTTAACCCCACTAACTTATTTAGGGAAACAACCGACTTTCTTCAGGAGTATTATTGCTGCACTCGTGATCTTGGTGCTGAAATGTTACTATTGAGGGCTCTCTTCTATGTTGTCCAAAGTGGATTTTTGTCCAAAAATCCCTATTGACTTAACTAGAATACGGCACTTAGGGATTTTAAATGTGCCTCAGTTTGCAGATAGATCAAGGCGGCAGATAAATAAATGTAATAAGGCTACATCTATACACTGGCGACACACTTTATTCGAGCTCGGCTAGTCCCACGAATTCGGGTATACCCGGGTGTAGTGAGGTTTGTGACTGTTTTCTGCCCGAGTGCATTGAGGTATTTTCCAGGCAGGGATTGAAGCATTTTATTCCCGCTGGCTGCAATACTGCACAGTATATATATATATATATACTGCATTACAATTCATGAATTTATGCCATCTGGTAGACACGCGAAGCATTGCAGCCTATTAAATCCTAATCATTATCATTTAACAGATCAGCCGCCCGTCAGCCAGGCATGAACCCAGGCTGGGAAGGCAAACACAACGGGGCTTGTCAGAGGTGAGGAGCGGCGCATTCCAGGTATCTGCCAGGTACATACTGGGTATTTGCTCGAATAAAGTGTGTCGGTGCAGTAGGATATTATGCAGACCCAAACAGGGTACTAAAAAAAGCATTAATATGTTTAGTTTGTCATAAGCTGTCGTACCTTTGAATGGACAACTCTTCATGCTGAAAATTAGTTTTAGGTTTGATCATTTCTAGGGGAACCAAATTAGGTTTCTTCATAGCTAAAATGTTTATAAATGTGTGTATAGAGGGTAGAGAGCTTTCAAAATCTCGTAGGTTTCTTCTACTGTTAACATTAAGCAGTACATTTGAAGAAGAAACTGATGAGGTTTTGAAAGCTCTGTATACTTTAATTGTATCTATGAAGAACCCTAATCTGGGTCCCCCTAAAAAAATATCACAACCTACAATAAATCTACATTATTCAGCTACACGAACTTTGAGCCACATCATGCTGTACCGGGAATTCTGTCATTGAATCTAGGAAAAACTCTCACATTGGTCAATGAACATGATGACAACCTACAACAAATCTCAGCTTATTTAGATACATTACAGCTACTGTGGGTGAATCTTAAACTACACAAATGGGGGGGAGGGGGGGGTTGATATCCAAATTCCAGGTGATAAAGCATGGAATCAGAGTCGGAACAAGGTATTCTTCTGTCCGAGGCAAGTAAAAAGCATGGAATCAGAGTCGGAACAAGGTATTCTTCTGTCCGAGGCAAGTAAAAAGCATGGAATCAGAGTCGGAACAAGGTATTCTTCTGTCCGAGGCAAGTTTCACCAATTATGCTCCCCTTCAATTTATACAATCTCTCTCTCCCCCCCTCTCTCTATTTACCCCGTTTTTCTCTCCTTCACTCTACCTCTTTCCCCTTTTCGTTCTTTCCGTCCTGCCTTTTGCTCTCTTTCCCCCTTCCTCTCTCTCTCTCCCCGCCTCTCTCTCATTCTCCCTCTCTTTTACACCCCCCTTTCTTTTTCTCACTACTGTCCCTTCCGCCCCTCTCTGTCTTCTTCCCCCTCCATGGGCCCTACCTGTGGAGCAGAGGGGAGGTCCACTCCTAGTGGCAGAGAGTGGCCCAGTCAAGTGTCAAATACCTAAAGTTAGGCTTGACTCGGGATAAGGCCACCTTGGTGGGCCCACCTTTGCTGCCAGGGCGGGACATACATCCTCACTCTCCCCCATCACTGTGCCTATCTTCGATAGCTGGATCTCTGAGACCATTCTGCACCCCCTATTAGGCTGCACCCAGGCCACCTGCCCTGCCCTAGTTCCACCTCTGCATGGAATTCATAGAGATTTCCGCGGTGTATCTAAAAGGAACAAGCATTGTACATGACTAATGCCATCTCAACCTGAAAATGTTGATAGCAAGGTATGTTAATATCCACTCCCGTTATTAGATGCAAATTTATGAAAACAAAAACAATAATCGGGCAAGAAAAAAATGCCCCTTTAATGGGAGGAGTAAGACTGTATTTCAGTTGTTGAATTCCCTTGCTAAGTTTTGTTATAAGACTGATGAAAATGGAGCAGACACGTGGGAGAGGTCCCTGGTTTAAAACTTGTGACAAAGCTTTTGGCAAATGACCTTTTACTTGGACAAAAATAAGATTGTCCCTTCTGGAAATGTACAGTGGCAATGCTACCTTGCAGAAATGAGCACACATGGTAAATAAATTGGCAACTGCATGATAACCACTCTGTAAATAATAATATGTGCATACAGCTGGGAGGTTTTGTGGAGTCGCACAACACAAGCAAAAGAACAAAAATCCCAAATCCTGAATATTTTTTGACTCCTACTTACATCCGCCTCCTAGACTCCTATTAAATTCTATATAACCCATACAGTTCTCCTCCATTATTTCAAGGCTTACAACCCCTATGGCCCCTTTTCAATATGGCATGAAACTGCTTCCCTTGCTGAAGAAGATTTGAGTCCCACTATTTAAATTGAGCTGAACTGGTAAAGTGGCTTCACAGCATTAGAACAGGAGCCTATATTTCAGCTACGATTATACCCTTGCTTGTCTCCTGTGTTCTGCTCAAGGTTGTTTTTATTCTACTGACCTCTAAACCCCTAAAGCCTTTTTTTACCCACAGTTCCTATCTATGGAACTCAACATACCAGATGTGGCAGAGCATGACGCTAAAGAGTGAACCTTAAAACAGGGGTGCGCATACTGGGGGGGGCGCGAGATATTCTAGGATGGGGGCGCGGCAGTTAAAAAGGTCCCGCACTCTCTTCAAAAACATTTAAATTAAATGCCGGGGACTGTGTGAGGCCTCTGTAACTAACTTACCTTGGCATCCAGCGACGCGTTGTCATGGTAACCCGGCATCAAATGACGCCGCGGGTCACGTGACATCGCGTTACCATGGCAACGTGACGTCACATGACCCCACGGCTTCATTTTACACCAGAGCCGAGCATAGGGGGTGCATGAGCAGGGGAGGAGAGCCGGCAGGGGGGCGCAGAGGAGAAAGATTGCGCACACCTGCCTAAAAACACTGTATTTAATCCCTGGAGTTGTAAAGCAAAACAAGATGATACGTACGTAAAACCTATTTGTTGCCTAATGTGTCTGCATCAAAGCAGCTCTCATCAAGGCATCCCTCATTCACTATGCTGGGAAGCTGCTTCCCTGTGCTGCAGAAGATCTTACTCCCATCCATTCCGCGCAGGGAATCGGCTTCACAGCACACTGAACAGGGCTCAAAGGGGTATATTCACTAAACTGGGATACTCATTATAAAGTACAAAGGGCTTATTAATACCAGGATAAGAGCAAGGGATATGCATACACTGCTACAGCTTCTGGAAAGAGAAGATTGTACAATTGTACTCTGGTAAAAAAAAATCTCACAATTGAGCAAGTGTGTAACTGCTTCCTATGACCAAATGGAATTGGAGAAGCACCACAATGATTTTTTTATTGAGTCCTTAACAGTAGAGAATGGCTGAATTCATAAATATTTTCCTGAGCGTTATAAGGTGATACTGTATGTAGACTTTTCCACACCAGGACTTAGACCCTATTTAATATGCTGAGAAATGGGGTTCAATTCATATAAATGGAAGTGACTGGATTATCCCACTTCCTATGATAAGGAATAGGGGCCCTATAATTAATTATCTTGAATGACAACATACTGTAAGCATTTTGCAAAGGGAATCCAAACAGCACTTTGGCATTGAGGCTGCTATATCACTTTGCCTTACCATAATTATCCCTAGTAAAAAAGTGCACACTCAGTAAAACATGTTGGGAGACGCCCTACCGTCCGATGATTACCATAGGATGACTTTCTGTTCAATATGCAATGGATATTTAATGATATACTGTACAAAGACTGCAGGGAATAAAGAGATCACCTGTTTGTGACTGACACACACTTCCTAATCTGTCAATACAAATGAAGGAAGATTTAAAGGGCTATTTGGAGGAAGCTAGTGGGAGTTACAGCTGCTGAATCAGACATAGCAATGGAAGCGGATTTACTGTGTGCTGTACCTGCTCTTGTGTGATGTTACTGTTCTGCTTTAAGCAACCCTATGGTTAGCTTTAGTTGGCCACAAGAAGAGGGACATTTTCCTTCTGAAATTAAACTGCTCTTTCAATGTACAGGTATTCCTCGATACCCAACGTTTCATTTTACAACGCAACCCTGAGGGCCGTTTTTTGACGCCTGAATGCGTTATCCAATGCTCACCGCCACGGATTAACATGGGATTCACTTTACAACGCTTTCACTATCCAACGCTACTTCCAGAACGGATTCCGTTGGATAACCGAGGACTGCCTGTACTGTATTGTTGCTCATTTCAATATGAAGTCTTCACAGGTTTTTCCTCATAACCACCCACCTTTCCATTTGGTAAAAGTCTTCGGATCTCAACTCTGTCCAAATGCCACCCTGAGTTCATACCCTTATCATTGTGCCCAATGCGAATCTTCTCAATCACGTCTCCAATGTCTTCCAGCTGCAGAAAGAAGGAAACCACACAAACATGGAATAGGTATCAACATACATACAACATACAAGCTGAGGGGGGTAATTGTGTGCCTGGTGGCTAACTCTGCAAACCGCCTTGGCTTGGTGAATGAAGCCTCACTAGTCTTGGAGGGGTCCCAAACAAAAGAGATTTTAGTAGAAAGTTTTGATCGCAGGAAACAAGCTGCCTGTCAGCAATGTGCCAGCAAACTAATAGAACTTGAAGGTCCTTTACATTTCAAGCTCGATAATTCCTGACAGGGGCTGTCAGTGCTCACTGCCTACATGTCACTGAATTATTCAAGCAGTAATATATTATCGAGAACAAGAACATAAAGTTTGAGGCGTTTTTAACGTGTTTTTTAAAAAAAAATACATTGTTTTTTTACTTTATTTCTCGGCTTCATAATGGAATAGGAAAATGAATGTGGCGAGGTGAGGTACTTCTGGGCGACTGCACTGTATTCTCAGCTAATCAGGCAGGGACCCCAGATAGTTATATATTATCTGGACAAATAGTTGTGTACTTTTTCTATTACATATGTTAAACAAAAAAAACGAAAAATCATATATTTGAATGAATATAAATAAATATCTATCTACTGTATCTATATATCTATCTATATCTATCTATAGATGTAGAGTTATCTGTACCGTGTTAGCCGAGCTTAATAATCAAAAACAAATAGTCAACACCGTTCTGTGGCTAACGAAATGCTTTTATTTGTGCGAGCTTTCGCGATACGCTGATCTCTTCTTCGGGCGATGTTACAATGGATAAAGCAAGAAATTTAAGTTCAAACAAAACAGCTAGGAACGTTATCTCTATGGGTGAAGCCTCAGGCTAAGGCCCCGCTCCCTCAGTCAGCGCTCCCGCACTGCATGCAGGCAGCACGCTGAGAGGCAATTCACCGCTACCTACGGTCTGTAGGGAGCGGGAGCCGGAGCGGGGGGGGGGGGGCGTGGTTTGAGCAGAGGGCTCTCCGTGCTGTCCCCGTCTTCCCCCCTCCCCCGTCGGGCCACCCGTCCCCCCATGGGTACTGAGCACTGGGGTGTGTGGGGGGACAGCAGCACAGCCGGTTTTCGCGGGGGGAAGGGGAGGCACGGGGAACGGTTAATGGAGCACCCCTCTTCAGGTGTCTGGCTGGGGAAGGGTTAATTTACTGGAGCAATGTTTACAGGTCTGTGGCAGGGGAAGAGTTAGTGGAGCAACCAACCCCCCCCATCATATCCCATCCATCTGCTGCTGGCCGCAACCTCCCCAGCATTCGCAGCCTGAAACGGGCACCGGAGCTCTAGACAGCTTCCCTCCTCCCCCTTGCCTCCTCATTGGCTCCCTGCCGCACCACGTGACGCGTCGCCGCTTGGGATCACGATCCTCATGTATCCCCTGCTGGCTGACGCGTTGCAGTGCGCAGATAGCCTTGCAGGGAGGGGGGACTGGGGCCGGCTCGGGAGGAACTCATGTCCGGTGAGTGACGCGCACGCAGCCGCGTGCGCCGTCGGAAGCAGCAGGACCCCGGCCTAACCCTCCCACAGACATAACATTCCTAGCTGTTTTGTTATATATATATATATATATATATACACATAACTACTTCACATTTGGAAATGACACATACCTTCAGACAACCGGGACCGCTATGGGTACTCGGATGGCGCCACAGTATGCCAATCTGTTATGCGCAAAACTGGAAAGTGACTTTCTGTCCACCTGTCACTTGAAACCCCTTACATACCTTCGCTACATCGATGACATCCTCCTGATTTGGACCTCTGGCGAACAGGACCTCCTACAGTTCTATGACAACTTCAATACTTTCCACCCGACCATCAACCTCAAACTCACCCATTCCCCGGATGAAGTACATTTCCTAGACACCACCATTACTATAAAGAACAACCAACTACAGACCTCTGTATACCGCAAACCTACAGACAGAGCCAGCTATTTGAGGGACAACAGCTTCCACCCGACACACACCAAACATGCAACCATCTACAGTCAAGCCAAACGATACAACCGGATATGCTCCGACACAGCAGACAGAGACCAGCGGATTAAAGCCTTGCGATCAGACTTTATAAACCGTGGATATAACCACAGAATTGTAGACCAGCAAATTCACAAAGCCACCAGAATACCAAGAAGTGATCTCCTTGAATACAAACAGAAGGAGACAAGCGACAGGGTACCTTTGGTGGTCACATATAACCCACACCTAGGAGCCCTACGCAAGATCGCCAGGAAACTACAACCCATCCTCCAGGAAGATACAAGACTGCAACAGGTCTTCCCTGAAGCACCCTTATTATCATACAGACAACCCCATAATCTCAAGAATATTATGGTGAGGAGTAAAGTATTCAGCAGTACAACTGAATACGGGACAAAACCATGCCAGGACCCAAGATGCAAAACCTGCGCAATGCTCTACACAGTGGACACAATACAAATACCACACAGGAATCGGGAATACAAAATCAGAGGAAGGTTCACCTGTTCTTCCAGCAATGTCGTGTACCTCATCATGTGCATGAAATGCCCAGGGGGCTGCTACTACATAGGTGAGACAGGGCATTGGCTAAACAAGAGAATGAACCTGCATCGCCACAGCATCACACGCGGTACAAGAGACAGTCCTGTTGGCGAACATTTCTCTGACTCTGGTCATAAGATGAACGATCTGAGGGTTGCCATACTCAAAGGTAATCTTAAAACCCCGAAAGAGAGACGGTTGCATGAATACAAATTTATGCAACTGTTCGGGACACTTAGCAGTGGCCTAAACAGAGATCGAAATTTTATGAGTCATTACTGACAGTAGTGAACTCTCGTCCCATAAGCGCTAAAGGCCATGTCTGTACATACTGTGCTATATGTATGCACACACAGCTGTCTCTCACACATACTAATACTCCTTGTTTTTCCATCCCTATACACCAATAGGGACCACTAAGTATCCACACACACTTTTAGTTGTGCTACTAACTCTCACATTTCCACACCCACCCACACCATTTATATCCAGTCCCACTCCACACACACCTTGTGTAAAGCACTGTATATACTGTGGGCTCTCCATTCATTTTTATTCACACTGATACACATACACACTCTTTCTTCACTTGCTTTCACAGTAACCTTTTTACACCTCTAGCCATAAAACACATCCACACCGGGGGAAGGACCAGCACAGATAACATTCCAAGAGACACTGTTTTTAAGTTTACCTTTTGCTTCATTCATTGTAACATCGCCGGAAGAAGAGATCAGTGTATCTCGAAAGCTCGCACAAATAAAAGCATTTCGTTAGCCACAGAACGGTATCATCTATTTATTTTTTTATTTTTTTGATTATATATACACACACACAGTACTTCAGTATTAGGTGATATCTTTATTATTTGGACTAACAATTGATATCATAGGATATATATATATGTAGCCCTCTTTCCTGCTGATATAGAAAGACTACTAATGCTGTATATACCTGCTGGCTCAGCGAGATCTGGGCCTCCGCTAACTGAGAGCCTGGGGTAACAATATGTACTTGGCAGCGCCTCCACTTACCCAGGTTCCCCAATAAGTAAGATTCCCCTAGGCAAGAATAATGATAATAAGCAACAACGTTGTAACCTTTTACTAGTAAGTGAATGCAAAACCTAAACATACACCTATCACACATATAACACATATAATAACAGTGCATGAATAGCTGGTACTTAGCAATCAGACACCTGTGGCCTTGCCACACTTCAACTGGAACAATGTCCCCTTCTCCCACCACCGCGTGTACCCCACACTGTGTCCAATGTACTGGACCAGTCCCTTGGTCACTCAACCAAGTGTCCCCAAAGAACCCTCCCCCAAGGCGGGATCAGCGCCTGCAGGTATTGGTGTTGGTGCACTTATTATAATACCTTCCAGCCGCTCCAGCAGCCGGTAACTGTACTTCGCAAAGGATCCGCCGATCCAGCGTAGTCTCTCACGAGTAGTTGCTTGTCTCCAGCAGCTTGCTCCCAAACCACTGACCGCACAGCAGCGCAGAAATAATACTGTGTCCCTGTCTGCTAGTACAGTAAAGGGTATGCTGTCCGTATCTATGGCTGTTCCCTGCAGTACCACAAGCTGGTGGTGACTCAGGATCTGCACTGGGGCCTAAGGGAAATCTCTGGCCTATGCAGGTGGGTCACTGACCCCTGCAACACACACCTCCTCTCCCTTTGCTTCCTCGGGGCGCACTGCTAGCGTGGTCTCTCCCCCACGCTTCCCTTTCCTGCCTGCCAGCAATTCCTCCTCTCCTATTCGCTCCCTGGCATCACATGTCCCTGCTGAGGCTCATGGGAATTGTAGTCCCAGTTTAGACCCTCAGCTCTATTTGCCAGCCTTCGCGCGCTATCCTCTGCACATGCACAACTTCCACAGTGCCTCCCATCGTGCATGGTACTGCGCATGTGCTAGCCACAACATGGCGGCGCCCTATGCTATCGGGCCGCCGCGGATCCTCAGGAACGCTCCCTGCTCAGCCCACACCTTCCTAAAGTGCCGGCGGGTCTGCCGCTCGTCCCTGACAGCGCCCGCGATCACCCCCACGCAGCGAAGGTACAGAGAGGGCCAGTGGAACACCACTACATATATATATATATATATATATACACACACACACACATACACACACACACACACACACACACGCACGCACGCACGCACACACACACACACACACACACACACACACCTGTAGGCACCTGTTTACCTCCTTGCTCAAAATTAACTTCTCGCAGTCCCATGTACAGTATTTATTTGGATTTTCTTGCTTTAAGTATCTGTAAAACTCTCTTAGGGGCAAATCTACAGAGCCCCATTAAATCAGGGCAAGTAACGTGATGTTACCCAAATAGGTAACAGACGTAAGCTTCCCTGCCCTGAGTTTAATGGGTATCCAAAAAACTAATTATATGCCAAAACAACGACTGTACATTATCTCATTAGAATAGGCTTAACACTGTTAAAATACGTCCTTTCTTGCATTAGCTTAACATGACTCGTGTACGCCTATAGTTGGCGTTTGCTCCCACCAGACCCTTAAATATGCGTTTTGCTACTGTATAGAGAAATCACTTTACTAGAGTCCCAAGCACGATATGTATCCCTCCAACCTCCTTCCTTCCTTATAAAAACGCCTGTGCTGAAAAAGGAGCATGCCTTAGATACCTGAGAGATAAACGAATGAAATATGCAAAGTATATTTAAATGACTCACACCCCACACCTCCTAAAAGATTTCCATATGACCTAAACTGACCAGCCTAAGGCCCCTTGTGATGAAGTGGGTAGTAGTGTCAGTCCCAAGGATCAGAAGCTACAACCTCTGATATTCAGGGCAGCAGCTCTAGCATTAAACTATCTCAGACGTTGGATAGCACCCCATAGCATACTTTAGAGCTCTACTGCTTACACCTGGAAGTGGTCTACTTGTCAAGGAAGCCAGCAGAGAGTCCATGAGTATGATTAGCTAAAGGTGTGAGCAGTAGAGCTCTGAAGTATGCTGTGGAGCTCCTGCATCCAGCATCTGAGATAGTTCAATGCTTGAGCAGCTGCCCTGAATATATGAAAGGTGAATAAACAATCAGCACTACAGTGCTCACTAATGAATAAAAATGTATGTCTGATCAACAATAACTGTGTGCCTATAATCTTTATGAATATAAGAATCACTTGGAATAACGAATAAGTGCAAATGAAATAATGTGTGTTACCCTTCCCCAGTAACCACGACTTTCGGGTATTTATTTGTAGTGTTGGTAGATCCATAACACCTTCTTTTATTGTACTTTGTTCACGTTATCATCTCTGTGAACATTTGAGCTATTTGAGCAATTAGGGTTTTTTTTTCCTATTATTTCTAGTAGGACTTTGCATACAGGACTCCCATTCGGCAATATCATCACTCGTCTCATTGTATAACACTGTTGAGTGTTTTTTTTTTATCCTTTCTCCCCTTTCAACCCATTTTATTAAATCATTATGTTGTGGAGCATGCGCTTCTTTTTGTTTTACATACGCTGATTAAATAATATTGCTGAAATGAATATACTGTTGAAATGGATGATATATTACGGAAATGGACTGGGATGGTCTCTGGAGAAGAATGGATGGCGATATTTTGTTTCTATTTTGTATGTTCTGTTATGTCTTTAATGTCCATTTTGTGTATAAGAATGTGTGTGTATGTGGTGTGAATGAGATTCGCTCATTCCTGGTATCAATAAGTAACTGATTCTTAGAGAGCTGTTTTAATCATGTTTTAATGATCTGTAAAATGAATTGGCTTAGAATAAGGGAGTATTTATTATATTCTGCCTAGTAACCTATTTAAAACAAAAAAATCTAAAAATGTATAAAAAGCCTGCTTGGGCCCTCCCTTGGCAGTCTCATTGACTTTTGTGTGTGATCAAACTCTATGCTGTACAGGCAATACACTTCTCATTATCTAAGAACCCATGTTTGTTAGTTTGCAAACCACGACAACACTACATACACACACACACACACACACACACACAATGTTGAGTGATGCTACATACAAACCACTATCACATGTTCCCCAGATAAATCAGAGGTGATGAAGTGCAGATAAATTGTGATGGTTAGTTTACCAGATTAAATAATACAAAATAACACCCCTGAATAAAAATTAGCACAGGACTACTTCATATTCCTGGTCATACTGTATGATAATAATGTAATCTGACACAGCACTGTAACATATGCAATTAGATACAGTACAGGGATAGAGCCTGGTCAATATACGGTTCCAAATGTTCTCGATTTTGTGAATGACCCTATGGACCGATCTATTCTATAGTACATACTGGACAGAGCCAGAGAAATCTCAGTCTGTGCCAGACTCTGTCAGTCCAGTCAATAAGAAATCATATGTAGTGGTCCCACACTAGTGTAGGCGTACCACTCCCTTCTCAGAAATGACATTCTGCCTGTATGGCTGTATCCGGGCATATTTAAGATATTGACAAAGCAATTGATACTCACCATTTAAAACCTACAGCACCCAGAGAAACTACTGCAGGGTTCAGAGTTTCCTAGCTGTGTAAGCTTCCCCCAAAATATATCAATTACAGAAGAGACAAAAAGCTATTCAGTAGACAAACCTTGGAGATTGTGGTTTTGTAGCGTGATTTATTACAATGTAGATTATTACAATAATTACACTATTATAACAATAGAGAAGTAAAGCGCTATACAAGAACAATTATTATTATTATAATGTTTATAGAGTTTACCTACCTCCACAATGAACTGATCAACTGAGTTTCTCTCAAAGTACATTCTTCTCTCCCTCTTATTAACACATAGGGATTTCTGTTGAGAACAAACTCCGTCTCTCCCATAGAGAACAATGAAGACATCTGCATCCGTCCCAGCTCCAAATATGTCACTGGTGTAAACTGTGATCTCGTAAGGCACAACTAGTCACAGAACAAAAAGGTCATGTCAGCACATATATACTATACATATATGAAACATGTATGTGAGTAGGTCTAATGGCTTTGCATCTCATCCCAGCCTCTGTTTAAAAGCTGTGTTTAAAACAGCATGCAGTGGCTTGAGGATTGGCTTGTGTAATACGAGCTTGAGACAAAAGGTGGCACTGGATGCTCATTTGCATGTCATTTCCCAGAATCCCTTGCTGTCAGTGGGCCGCTGTATGCGGGTGACAATGGGGAAGACAGGGTTTGCAGACCTGTCTAAGACATGCAATGAACATACAGTAATCTTTACTGTTGCTTTAGCTTTACTGTGGATGGTTTTTTGTCACTTTTTTACCCACCATAACCTATGAAGATGGTGATTACCTAGTCTAGTTCTCAAACCTGCAAGCCATTAAGACCAGCCTCACACTGATGATACCCATCAAGGTTGAAACATGTATTGAGTAGGTCTAAGGCTTTGCATCTCATCCCAGCCTCTGTTTAAAAAGCTGTGTTTAAAACAGCACTGCAGTGGGCTTGAGGATTGGCTTGTGTAATACGAGCTTGAGACAAAAGGTGGCACTGAGTGCTCATTTGCATGTCATTTCCCGAATCCCTTGCGCATGGAAGCGCTGTATGCTGGTGACAATGGGGAAAGACAGGGTTTGCAACGCTGCTAAGACATGCAAATGAACATACAGTAATATTTACAGTTGCTATATATATATATATGTATATATGTATATATATATATACATGTAGAGGTATCAAGACCGTGTTAGCCGAGCTTCAATAATCAAACGATAAATAGATGATACCGTTCTGTGGCTAACGAAATGCTTTTATTTGTGCGAGCTTTCGAGATGCACTGATCTCTTCTTCCAGCGATGTTACAATAACCTTTTGACACCTCTAGCCATAAAACACATCCACACCGGGGGAAGGAACAGCACAGATAACATTCCAAGAGACACTGTTTTTAAGTATACTTTTTGCTTCATTCATTTATTGTACATCGCCGGAAGAAGAGATCAGTGTATCTCTGAAAAGCTCGCACAAATAAAAGCATTTCGTTACCACAGAACTGTATCGTCTATTTATTTTTTGATATATATATATATATATATATATCTATATAGATATATGATAGAGATTAGATAGATAGATAGAATAGATAGATAGATAGATAGATAGATAGATGAGATAGAGTATCTGTACCGTGTTAGCCGGCTTAATAACAAAAACGAATAAGACGCTACCGCTCTGTGGCTAACGAAATGCTTTTATTTGTGCGAGCTTGTGGGATACACTGATCTCTTCTTCCGTTATCCTTTAGCTTCAATTGGGTTCGGTACAATGTGGTATCTTCCATATTTAGATGTAGATGTATCTGTACCGTGTTAGTCGAGCTTAATCATCAAAAATGAATAGACGATACCGTTCTGTGGCTAATGACATGCTTTTATTTGTGCGAGCACGGAAGAAGAGATCAGCGTATCTCGAAAGCTCGCACAAATAAAAGCATTTCGTTAGCCACAGAACGGTATCGTCTATTCGTTTATATATATATTATACACATATACATATATATATATATATATATACAGTGCGGCCGCTTTTAGCCTCCTGCGGCCGTTTCCCTGCGATTTTCTAAATCGCGGGCAGATGCGGCATGTTTTCGGCCGTTTTGGGCGCCGCGGGCGCTTTCAATGTTAAGCGCCATTAGCACTGTCTGGAGAATGCGGCTGGCGCGTGGCAAAGTCCGTGACAAACGGAAAACATCCCCGATTTTTTTCGGGGATGTAGGAGGTTAAAAGGGGCCGCAACAGTATATATATACACATACACACACATTTACGTATATAGAGCAAACCTTCTCCACTGCCAAATGAGCATTTGTAGCAGCAGGGACAGAGAAGGGGGACAGCTGGGACTGCTACAGTATGCTGAGCCTACTGGAGGATAGGGCCCATCTGACACTGTATAGTATGCAGAACTGGGTACTTGGTATTTCACTGCTTATATAATTTACTGAAGCATATTTGGTCTCCTGGGGCCCGGCTTGTGCTTTCACTTCTAGGATGCTCAATAATTGTGGACTGCCTGTTATCCCACTGCCCCCCATTCACTCTTCTGCTCAACAATTGCGCCGGCAACATCCCCTTGCCGGAATATTGAGCCCTGGTAATCCTCTTGGCGGGCCTAGGCAGCCATATGCAACAAGCCCCTTTAATGCAGAAGGGATTACTACTCTACATGGGATATGTGTTACACGTATGTAGAAGGCTTCATTGTTCCCCCGATAACACAACATAGCCCGTTATAATGCACACAATCACAGAGTTTCCATAGGATTCAATGGCAGTGATAAGGCAGAATGTCCCACCAAAAGGGCACAATGAAACCAGCTACATCCGTATTTATTTAGGAAAATCTCTGAATAAAAAAAGACCTCCATCATGTTCACGGATAGAACTACTTATCAGAAAAGAATGACTTGTTAACAGCCATCCAAATTGCCTTTAGGGGCGGCACTGAGCCTGATTTGTAACAAATTGTGAACCTGTTGAACACCGTGGACCTGCAGTTGGGATCGCATTTTAGAAAGATTTCTACCTTTAAAAACAAATGGCTGTGGGGCATTTAAAATAAATAAATACTTTGTTCTTTAAAAAGATGGCAACCTTTACATTTGTATTTAAAACGTAGTGGTCATTGCAGTAATTGCTCTGCAATAGATTGCATGCCCCTCTGGCAGTGAAGGGGTTACTTTATAAAGCAAACATTACAAATAGTACAGAATATGTGGCATACTGCAGTTAAGCACTAGGGTTGCCTGGTGGCTTCTCCAATAATACTGGACACAATGGTGAAAGGTGCGAGAGACACGACTCTCTTTACACTCCATGCTGTTTCTCTCCTTGGCTCCTCCCTCGGGCTCCTGAACTCCTCCTGATTGGCTGCATTACCCAGTAGCAGCCAACCAGGATGGAGGCAGCTGCCCAGCCCTCTAGCAACAACCCTGCTCAGGGAACTCCTGTGGCCCCCCAAGCTGGTCAGGTCACAATGTCCAGTATTACCTCTAATTTATTACTGGGCAGTGTCCAAATACGGGACAGTCTGGTTTAATACTGGACACCTTGCAACCCTATATAAGCACCGATTTATACATCCAATAATGCGACACTGAAGAGATATTAACCTCTATTTTGCCATCAGAGTGGCCAGCAATGATTTATTGTATATAGTGGTGATAAGGGGCTGTGCCTCTTGTTTACATATACTAGATGAGATAAATACAGTATACGTACATGGAACATATTGCTCAGTTTGTAACTCAGAAGGGAAAAGGTATCTCTCAGTTGCTCCATCATCTTCACTTTTATCCAACCAGCGACCACATGGGAATTTTACACGTTGTCCGAGTGATGGAGCATCAATTTCAACCCAGTCCAGAAACCAACCAGCAGAGCTACCTAAAGCAAGACGACAGACATCATTCACTGCACATTTGCTGCTGGAGTAGCATTCTCCCTGTGTACGGTTGACCTAGAGCTAACCTGACATTACCATTGACAACTATTTATGTTGTGGAAACAGCAGAGGAGCCGACAGTGTATCTACAGTAATTCAATGGGGTGTTTTGATGAAGAGCAGCTGTTCAAGAGTCTAGCATTGCTAACGCTTTTTACCTTACCCTATAAACCACGAATATATCACTCAATGAACTTTAGAGTTGGCACGCTTGGCAAATGTAGAAACAAAATGCGAAGTAAAGCCAAGAAGAAATATGTCTTTATTTCTTTTTTGTTATAAATGAATTCAAGTAGAAGGGAAATTTTTTTACAGAAGCTTACCCATAAATGGACATGTTTATTCCCTCAAAACAAGTACTGTAAGGGCAGCAAAGATATATAAATGATGAAAATAGGAGCAATATTGAAAATAAATAAATGGCAAACCCTTAATGGCTTCAGCTGTCAGACTGGGCCATATTCTAAGCTGAGCCACACCGTATCCTACAATGAGCAGCCACCTTACTGTACCTTCTTGTTTCAAGATTGTCCCTCATTCCCCCTAGAGTGTAATCTCTAACGAGCAGGGACCTCACCATCTCTTTGTATCTGTTTGTGTATGTTTGTCCTCACCTGTATGTAACTGTTTATGTAATATAAATTACTCTGTACACCCTTGTACCGCCCTGTGGAATATGTTGACGCTTCATAAACACAATAATAATAAATAATAATAAGGACCCCCAGACTCACCAAGCTGCCCACTATACTATATAACGTAGCCCCAAAGTGTTCCTGTGGCTTTCCCCCATATTTAGGATACCCTTGCGTCTATCCAAAGACTTGTGTTTCTTTCTTGTATTAACATCCACCACCTGGCCATGCCATAAAAAAACCTTCATCCTTTAGGGAAGCTAGTTTTAATGTTTTCTCTGAGCCTCCAGCTTCAACGTCTGACATCTTTGGAATCCTCCTCTCCCTGCAAAACACTACCCTCACCATCTATCCATTTAAGGAATAAAACTAGACAGCCAAATAACTGTGAATGAATACAGATAGGGAAGGCTGACATTTAAACCCCCTGAAACTGTAAAGACATCATGGGTATGCACACAGGGCAGTCAATCTCTCTATAACAAAACAATATGGCCCCAGATGCACTAATCTCCGTTAAATCAGGGCAAATAATGCCAGGTTGCCTAACTTAGTAACTAACGTTATTTTCCGAGTTTAACTCAAATCAATTAAGCTAATTATATGCAAAATATATTATATGCAAAAACAACAGCCAATGAGTTTCCCTCATTAGTATAGCGTAGGTTAATATAGCAATTCGTATATCTTCATTAAATACCTGGTGTATGACTGTATATAAGTAAGCACACGGCAGCCTTGCTGTCTGCAGCCATGTTTTGAAGTAGCCAAGTTTAAAGTAGAATGTTAGTGCTGAAGTTTAAAAGTAGTGAACAAGTGGACAACACCTACTGGTCCTAATTCCTGCATTTATTCTACGCTGGAAAGGAGGATATTATTTAACCCTCTCAAATTCCTACATGCAGAGGTCAGCCAAGACTTTGTCTGTCCCGAAGGTCGCCCTGGTATATTCGATCAACTACCGATGCCGCTTATCCATAACTCTGGTCCCATTACTAAAGACTGGGCTCCTAGTGGGGGTTCTTCTGCCGTTTCTGCTCCAGAAACCCCTGGTTCTTCACAGCCCTGGATTCCCAAGCCATTTCGCGTGGCGAGCCATGTACCAATGTTGTCTCTACCACCACTCTCATATCCTAGAACAGTATTCACCAAGGAACTGCTCGTTTACGGATCCCCTTTCCGCCTAAAAACTTTAGGAACAACTCAATGTCCCCGAGACCCATGGATGGCCCTGTCTGGCCGCAGTTCTCACTGGGGGGTGGGGGTACGCAAAGGAGTGCCCACGAGTCTCTGGACCATGACTCTACTCCCAATCCTAGACAGTTCAGGAACAATTCCAGGTCCCCCAACTCTGAGTGGTCTTATTCGCCCGGAGGTCTCACGTGAAGGGAGGGGTACTGAAACGGATCCGCACCTCAGTTTGCTGTTTGCCTTACCTTAAAGACCTGTGCAGCCCTGGAACACTGCTCCTGATGTTTGCTGCAGCTCCACCCTGGGTTCACTCATTGAGGCAATGCTGTCACACGCCCCTTCTGCTATTGGTTCACTGACCTTTAAAGACACCTTTCCCACAATGCTTCCCTGCCGAGAATAACCCTTCCAGGTTGTCACTAGTGTTCTGCCACAAGCCCTAAGGCTTGGCTCTGTTGTGTACTAATCTCTCAAGTTCTATTCCCTAGTTCACGCAGCGGCCTGTTCCTGTCTCCTGTGCTGAAGCGGAGTACTCTTCATGTTAACTTCAGCTCCCTGTTTCCTGAGGCCGGCTGCTAGTCTCACGCATCTCGGCGGCGGCACGCAGGAGGAAGCGAGGAGTGCGGTCCCACAACCCAAGGAGCAGGTGAGGTTATCCTTTCCCCCTGCACCGGTTGATTAAGTGACCCTGCTTAGCTCTCCCACGCTTACCCCAGTGTCCTCATTCACTGACCTGCCTCACACTGAAGCGCTTGACAGACTTTCTGCAATAGTCTCACGCAGTGGCCTGTTCCTGTGTCCTGTGCTGAAGCGGAGGTCTCTCCTGTGTTGACTTCAGCTCTCGGTTTCCTGAGGCCTGCTGTCCTTCCCTTGAAGAGGCCGGTCTACGAGTCCTGAGGTCTGTAGCTCTCTCTCTCCTTGCACAGGCCCGCTCTGGACTCTTGCGCTGAAGCACTGGTTTACCAGTGCTGCCTGGCGGTGTGCCCACTCCGGTCTGCCTATCCCTTCCTGAGACCAGTACCATGGGCCATGGTCGCCGCACACGCAGAACCCACGCCCGCGCTCCTAAGCTGAAGCGGGGAACTTCTGATTACCTGTTGCCGAACTCCTGCTTGAATAACGTTTATCCTGACCTCTCCAGTCCTGACCATGGCTTGTCCACTGATGATGCTACCTTCTCCAGTCCCGACCCTGCTACGTACGACTACGAACTGCGCAATCCGGATCAGCCTGCGCGGTCTAAAGTCGGTGCTTTTACAACCCCACCTCAGCCACGCGGTCCGACCCAGGTTTGTGGCGAGCACAACCGTGACAATTGATGACCCCTCTCTCCCCTGGGCTGCTCGCTTTCTCTCTCTCTAACCTCCTCTTTTGGCCTTCAACAATGGACTTCAGCCAGCACCCACAAGGACGGCCACAATCTATATCTGGTTTTCACTAAAAACTTTTCTCTCTCTGATTTCTCCATTTCCCCCTTTCATCTCTCTGATCATCACCTCGTCTCATTTTCTCTCTCTCGCTTCTCCCCTTCTCCATCTACCCCTCGATTCTGCAGAAACCTGCGCTCTATTAACCTACCAGCCTTTGAATCCACTTTACGCTCCTCCCTCTCCTCTCTCAGTTCTGCTACAGACCCTGACAACCTGGTCAGGAACTACAACTCTGCCTTATCCTCCACTCTTGATCGACATGCCCCACTTTCTCTCTGCCGTCCTCGCCCTTCTAACCCCAGACCCTGACTAAATTCCCACACGCGCATGCTGCAGTCCTCCACTCGTTCCTCTGAATGCCTCTGGAGGAAATCTCACACTCTTGCAGACTTCCTTCACTACAAATTTATGCTATCTTGTTTCAACTCTGCCCTCTCTCAAGCTAAACAACCCGACTTTTCTTCATTAATCAACACGCACAAGTCTAACCCACGTCGACTCTTCTCTGTCTTTGACTCTCTATTAAACCACCCTCAGCTGCCTCTTCTTCTTCCTCCATCTCACCTCAGGACTTTGCTGAATATTTTAAGGAAAAGGTGGAATCCATACGTCTGAACATCACCTCTGTCTCCTCCTCCCATCCTACACAGCTTCCTAACTCTCCTCTTGCCTTCCTTGACTCTTTTCCCACTGTCTCAGAGGATATGTCACTGCTGATCTCCTCTCTCTTTACCACTTGCCCTCTTGACCCCATTCCCTCCCATCTCCTAAAACCTCTTGCTCCTTCTATAACCCTTACGCTCGCACACATTTTAACTCCTCCCTCTACTCTGGTACCTTTCCCTCCTCCTTCAAACGTGCAACAGTTATACCATTACTCAAAAACAGCAAGCTTGACCCAACCTGTCTTTCTAACTATCGACCTGTCTCCCTCCTGCCTTTTGCCTCTAAACTCCTTGAACGTCTTGTATTCTCTCGCTTGCTCCCATTCTCTCATAGACCCTCTACAATCTGGCTTCCGCACTGCTCACTCGACTGAAACAGCCCTCACTAAAATAACTAATGACCTCCATGCTGCCAAAGAGAGAGGTCATTACACTCTGCTCATACTACTCGACCATTCTGCAGCATTTGACACCGTGGACCACTCTGTTCTCCTTCACATTCTCCATACTCTTGGTATTCGGAACAAAGCTCTATCCTTAATTTCCTCTTACCTCTCCCATCGTACTTTTAGTATATCTTCTGCCAACACGTCCTCCTCCTCTATCGATCTCTCTGTGGGGGTACCCCAGGGCTCTGTCCTGGGACCTCTTCTCTTTTCTCTGTACACACTTTCTCTAGGTGACCTAATCACATCTCTTGGGTTTAAATATCACCACTATGCTGACGACACTCACATTTACTTTTCTACTCCTGACCTTACACCTGCTGTACAGACCAAAGTTTCTAAATGTCTCTCTGCGATATCATCCTGGATGACCCTACGCCGACTGAAATTTAACATGGCAAAAACAGAGCTCCTCATACTTCCTCCCAAACCTGGCTCTACTACCTCGTTCCACATTACTGTTGGTAGTACTATCATTCACCCAGTAGCCCAAGCACGTTGCCCAGGGGTCACACTCGACTCCTCTCTCACATTCTCCTCTCACATTCAAAACGTTTCTAAAACCTGTCGCTTTTTCCTCCGCAATATTACAAAGATACGCCCTTTCCTCTGTTGTTTGACTGCCTAAACTCTGACTCAGGCCTTCATTCTCTCCTGTCTCGATTGCTGCAATCTCCTGCTGTCCGGCCTTCCTGCCTCTCACCTGTCTCCCCTACAATCTATCCTAAACGCTGCTGCCAGAATCACTCTACTCTTTCCTAAATCTGTCTGAGCATCTCCCCTGCTCAAATCACTCTCCTGGCTTCCTATCAAATCCCACATCTCGCACTCTATTCTCCTCCTCCTGACTTTTAAAGCTTTACACTCTACTGCCCCTCCTTACATCTCAGCCCTAATTTCTCGCTATGCTCCATCCCGACTCTTGCGTTCTGCTCAAGGATGTCTTCTCTCTACCCTCTTTGTATCTAAAGCCCTCTCCCGCCTTAAACCTTTCTCACTGACTGCCCCACACCTCTGGAATGCCCTTCCTCTCAATACCCGACTAGCACCCTCTCTATCCACCTTTAAGACCCACCTTAAGACAAACTTGCTTAAAGAAGCATATGAATAGCACTGTGGATAATACTAGACACATGATACATAAAGCTTGGCCCCCTGCAGACGAACTTACCAGAACTCCCTCCTACTGTCTCTGTACGTTCTTAATACCTATCAATTAGACTGTAAGCTCCTCAGACCAGGGACTCCTCTTCCGAAATGTTACTTTTATGTCTGAAGCACTTATTCCCATGATCTGTTATTTATATTATCTGTTATTTATATGATTGTCACGTGTATTACTGCTGTGAAGCGCTATGTACACTAATGGTGCTATATCAATAAATACATACATACATGACTATGTATATAATACATCTTTTTTTTCCCCTTGTGCAATGTCTGCCATCCTCCCGGTCAGGAAAGGGTTAAATACAACCACCAGATAATGGGGTGAAAAGACTATTTGAGATTGCAAATAACTTGTGTCTCAATTGTATTTAATTTGTATACTAACAATTGACCAATTTTGAATATGTGCTTCATCGTCTAACTCTAATACTCTCAGATTTAAGGGAGCGTTTCACTCTGGATTGTCTTACCTTTGTTATCATGTCCAACTTTAATTTTCTTCAGGGCCCCAATATCCACAGCCTCCACGGTGAATACGTCAATCTGCCCACGTTCAAACTTATTCTTGTTGGTCTTCGAGGCCTTCAAGTTCATTAAACCTGTTTTTGTTTTGTTGTATTTATTAAACACATATTTAAGATAAATACACATGTACAGTATGTGATCTGTGATCCAGCCCTTATTTCTAGTGCAGAAGCTCAATAGACGCGCTATATCTAGTTCCATCACTTCCAAAGGGGCTCGCTGCAAATATTGCCATGGGTTGTACCCACAAGAACCCACCAACATAGTGAGGTCCAGCTCTAAGTAGCTAAACTGTGTAATTTTGCTGTAACAAAATGCATCTATCAAACGTTATGCTTTATGCCAGTTAAAGCGGGATCGCAGGGTGATACTCCACAGTGGCGCTTAGTGAGTCCCGAGGTTTATCTGTCTAGTGTATCAACACAAAGGTTTCTGGTACATTGTCTGCCTGTGTTTACATCAAATGTTAAAAAAAATTGCTTTTTACACATCTGACATACATGGTTTACCAGGGAAGTTTACACCGCTTTAGAACAGTTGGATTTATTCGCCGCGATAAAAAGGTAAAACAGTGACGCACAGGGACACTGAAGTTGGTAAATCCCATTATACTGTATAAGGTAACTCCCCCCCACCCCCTAACTCTTCCTATCTTCCTATTTACACAAATCGTAAGATGACACCCATATATTGGGAACGCAAGTTTTGCAAACTGCCTGGTTTCAGAAGTGGAATATTATAGGATTGCCAATAAAAGGCATTGGTATTTTGTTCCTGATCTCACCACCACATTGCATCCACTGATTATCCCTTCTACTACTCACAGAGATATATTCGTTGGAACTACCTCTAAAATTACTCAACATTTGAGAAATTCCAGTTAGGAAAACGTACACTGAAAGTGTTTATTCGGTGGTTACCAACACAGGATGCCTAGTTGAATTTGCTTTTGTACGCAGGAATCCAACTATTGGAAGCATTCTGAAAATACTGTATGTTACTTTCCATCGATCGTGTGTCAGAGTGGCCCCAGTTTGAGTGAACATCAATGTCACACTGACATGCTGGGGAATGGAATGAAGCGATGGTCATTCCTTTCTTAACTTGCATCAGCTGCGTCACTGAGAAACATCACACATGAAAATAAGAGCTTGTTCAATGGAACATTTCCAGCTCTCAGTATGTTATAGTCGATCTATATTGTGTATTCACACGCAATCAAAAGGAACCCTGAGTTGAAGCATTTCGTTGCTGGACACCATCCTACAGTATGTATTATTGTAGGTATATAACCATAGATTTTAAAGCAGTTATTTAATGCATGGACAAAATGCGGCAGTGTTTAATGATACAGATTATCTCTACTCCAGGGATGCTCCACTTATTTAAGATAATTGGCAATTCAAGAAAAAATGTGAAATACTTGTAATTGGTAATACTGTGAAGTGGCCTAGGATCCATCACAATGAAATAAAATCACATGTTATCAGTTTAAAGCTGCTCAAAAATTGCCTGCGTGTGTGGTGCATCATCCTGCTGAACAGGAGGGCAGAGATTTAGGAGGTGTATAATATAGTTATGCTATAAGAACAGAGTGGGAGAGGTCATTTATGACACAGCCCCTTTGCACTCGGGTGTTGCTGATCTTCCAGCATGAGAAGGGTTAAGGCAGCAATTATTTGTATTCTAAACTCCGGGCGTTTCACATTTTCAACGCTTGGGGTTATCAGCAAGATGTCTGCTGGGGTCACCGAACAGAACACTCCAACATCCCAGTGATGTGGTTTTCTATTGGCTGGCTGTGATGCAGATACAGGAAGTGGAAAGGAGCACACAATCCAACAGGAGCAAATCCTGTTGGATCGTGCGCTCCTTTCCACTTCCTGCATCTACTACCACTGGAAGCTGCACGTCCTGCCAGCCCCATACCAAGGAATTGTGAGTACTTTATTGCTACAGGGTTACTTCCAATGAGACTGATTGTGGGGGGGTTATTCCTGCCCATTACCTGTCTTCAGGAGGCTTATTAACCCAATATTGCTAGCTACTATTTTTACTCATCATTATTGCTTCTGGATTATCCTTGGACATTGGCTTTGGCTATTATTGGTTATTATACCTTGCATTTGAGCACTTCTCCATCTCTATCTATCTGGCTGTGATGCAGACCTGCCGGCCATATTGTTTCCCCCAGACAACAATTCAACTACGGAGACAAAGCTAAATTCATAGCTAAAACGGTTCAACTACTTGGGACCCTCCATCTCAGACAATGTAAAGAAAAAGTGTAACAGATGGCCACAGCACGGATTGCTGCTTTCACGTGATGTAATCTAGAGATTTCTGCCTATATCTACATTTCTTTTTCTGAAAGATTTCGCTACAAAAAGAAGAGCAACACTCCTGTAACACAACTGTTTCGCTGTCAGAGGGGCTCGCATCGCATTGCATTACGCCCCCTGGCAGTGAAAGGGTTATCACTTCTTTTTTTTTTTAATGAGAAATGAAAAGAAAAATAATGAATGGGGATTATTTAGAAGGTGGCTTCAATGGTCTTGTGCCCTCAAAATCTGGAAGAACTGCTGCTCTGACTAAGCTTAATTTGCCAAGGACCATATTTACAGAAATGTCAACTTACTGGTTCTCCATATATACACGAGATCTCTTCCACTATCACGAAGTCTCACTGCTAGAAGTCTGGGCTTCCCTACTAAAACACCACTGTTTGATCCAAATACCTCAATCTCATGGATTTCGGTACGAAGACATTGACATATCTTCTGAGCACTGCTAATCTGTACAACAATTTATGTTGTGTGTGTTATGTTTATGTGGTTCATTTAAATGGACCACAAGGTTAGATACTGCATGTACAGTGTCAAGTGTCGCAAACGGCAGCAATTGCTCCAAAAACAAGAGAGAACTGCACCATTTCAACTCTGCGTGACCCTGTGGCAGTGTATCGTGGTGCGTTGCATTATGATTTGTTCCATGTGCATTTTGGGGAGCCGTTATAGAAGAATTTAGGGGAGGAGATCACCAGAGCAATGTAATAATGAGATGCTCGTCATCAAAAGTTGTGCCTATAACTTGTACAGTTTTCCTCGCTTTACGCATCAAATAAACCAAGCACATTTACAGTATGTGGCATTAGCCGCTGCACCAAATGTAGGAAGGAAGGTTAATACGATTCACAATTATGTCACTGGGGCAAATTTATGCCAATGCAATTTTTTCCTCCAGGTCTTGTGGAAAACTGCACAATTTTGAGACGTCGCCCAAGGTGTCTAATGGCCCAACACTTACTAAATGTGGCTCTAAATGGCGGGACTTTCACATTAATAATCGTGTAATAAAATGGAATGTATTTCATTGGTGGAAAACCCTGTCCTGCTGTGGGGTGTCTATTACCTGTCACATTATCATACCGTCTGATGGTTGTTTCTTGGCTTTCACTTACCAGTGTCATCTTTCTCTCCATAAAGTATTAGGAATATATTGGCGTCTGTCCCGGAATTCTTCTTCTCTCCTGTCTTCACTCTCACTGTATATGTCGTCGATTTGGCTGTTAAAATAAATGGCACCGTCGTTTACTATTTTAACTCGTCTGTTTTATTGTAATTGCAGAATTATTATAAACAGCCCTTTAAAAGGCGTGTTTACCATCACCGAACTTTACACTGCTTGTAGTGGTCTGTTCACTTAAGTCAGGCCTGCACAACTCCAGTCCTCGAGGTCCGCAGACAGGCCAGATTTTCAGGATATCCCAGATTTTCAGGATATCAGTATGAGTGAGCCACTAATTGAGCCAGCTGTGCTGAAGTAGGGAAATCCTGAAAACCTGGCCTGTTTGCGGCCCTCGAAGACTGGAGTTGTGCAGGCCTGACTTACAGTAAGTCATTTGTTGCAGCTTCCAATTGGCCTGCGTGAGACAGGAGATGTAAAAATATAAAACCCAGGAAGTAATGGCAGTTCCTTTACTGCTAGGTATCGGGAACTCAGGGGGCCTCAGAACTAAAAATAACATGGCCCAGCTCTGGAAATCTCTTGGTTCTCATCTTGTAGAAGAATGACAGGGGTTATGGAAGGGGGGTTGCTGCTTTAAGTACTGCAGAAGGCGTTTAAAAAGCATACTAAAACAGATTAGATATATCATTTTTAACTGTAACTCCTCCCTTGTGTCCCTCAGTTATCACTACTGCTGAGGTGGGGGCCTGAATCCCTAGCGATAACTTAATGGGACATGTCTGGCCTACGGTCAGACGGCGGGAAGAATGCAGACACAGTGTACGGGCCGTACAACGGGTTTACTGTACCCTTAATAACTTGGCAACCTGTGATCCTCAACAGAGGATCCCCACATACAACATACAGCAATTATACAATTCCCAGTATCGCTGTGCGGGTGTGAATAAGTGTCAGTGGTGTATTGGCCACCGCAATCTTGGGTATGTTGGCTTGTGATGGTGCCTTCACACCACAGGAGCTCATTGTGTACTATCTGTTGCAGGCCTGAGCTTCGAAAAGGTGCTTCGGTGTCACTGTGCTTTATAACCGTTAAGAGTCACCTCCGAAGGCGGTTGAACGCTCTATCATGTCCCGAATGTAGCTCTCTGCTCCTGCTGCCGAGAGGAGCAGCTCTTAGGGAACCCCATCAGGCGTCCGCCTTTATAATTAACCTCCTCAGTGTCATGGGGCAACAACATATTGCAAACGGATTCCGTTGGTCACAAACTGGTCACTATCACTGATGTGGGGGACCCCAGTACAAGCCAGGGCTGCAAATCCTTTTGAATTTACTTACAGTACCAACATGTCCATGTATAATGCTACTGCTCACCATGTTCCCCCAATAGACAAAATCCTCCAATATATATATATTTTTTAGGGCACATTTTGTGTGTCGATGAATTATTTTAATTTCATGGGCGTGCAAATAACATTAGCCCTGTAACTTCCATGACTTTCTCGATAACAAAGTAACAAGGTGACACAGGGGGCATTCCGATATCTCGACAAATAGCTTTGTATATATGCTTAAAAGGAACATTTTGCTTTGGGAATAATGTTTACCTCAAGGCAGGAAAATTTTAATGAGACAAATGCGCAAACATGAAAATTGATGGAAATCCTTTTTGCTGTACTGTACATGTAAAATTGATGCAAATTGCTGCATCCAAGTTGTTTAGAAGAATCTTTTTTAAGTCTGTATTAATTCAATGTATTAGACTGAAAAACAAAATGGATTTTTTAAAGGTATGTTTTCGTGATTGCTAAATTACATACAGTAATAATTGAATAATGTGACTTAATAAATCACAGCATTAATGCAAATGTTCTGGTTTAAAACATTTTGTGGAGACAAGTAGCATTTTCAGTACAAAATGTGTGAGCCGGGTTCAATACGGAAAACAAAATCTAATTAAGTTAGAGAAGATTGCAATATTTCCTGAAAATGGGCATTGCTGTTCTTATTTCCTGAAAAATTTTCAGCCAATATTTTTGGGCAGTATCACACTTTAGTGCCTCCCCCCCTAATTCTGTACCAAAAGTTAAGATACAAGATTTGTCATGTGAGAGATTTATTATGTACTTTTTAATCTACTACAATATATATAACCCTGCCTTTCACCATTATCCCCAGCATACAGTGCTTCCACTGGAGCAAGGGATTCTGGGAAATGACATGAAAATGAGCACACAATGTGTCACCTTTTGTCTGAAAAACCATTGTTACATGGAGCTCATATAAGCTAATGCTTGCTGTATTTATGTATGTCAATACACAGTGCTGTGTCAAAATGTGAAATTACCTCAACCTTAGTCAAGATTACTGGTGCAAATAATCACAGTTTTAAGATGGTGAAAATGCCCATGCAGTCATATTTTCAGGCGCAAAAGAAGTTATAAACAAATGACAGAGAATCCCAATGCGACATCCTCATAACAAATCATATAATTAAGCATGTATCTGTTCTTTTCACAGAAGTGAGGGTCTCTTAGTTACATTCTTTGGCCAAAGCATTATAAGCTTGCAGACCATGTCACGGTGTGCCCTCTTCCTGTAAGTCCTAACACTATCTCTGCAAACGTTCTCTTTACCCCTCTAATAGGAGAAAGAAGTCTTAATAAACTGGCCATTCACAGCTGCACCCCAGGACTTGCTATTTAAACGTGGACCGGGCAAGCTGGGAAACAGGGAGGCGTCACAGACCGTTTGGAGGTTACCCAATTAAATATACACACACAGCCCCTGTAAGCTCGCACCCTGACTTTAACTAAGTGACCGTCACTGATCAGTATTTAAGTATACAATTTGTCATGTTGGAGGTCACATTGGGGCTTGTTGTCTTTTGTTTATACATTGTCACATACCCAGTAGCACTCCTTTTTGACATAAATATATACAGTGGCGGATTTTCCATTAGGCCCTTTATGCCCTGGGCAAGGGCAGCAAAATTTTGGGGCGGCAAAAATGTCTGCCCCCATATACATTTTCTGCGCACTCTGGCCTTACGTGCCTGATGGGAAGGCACTTTGCTGTGGCCGCCGCCTCCTTGCTGCCGCCCTCCTTCTCCTTGTGAATTGCAGCATCAAATGACACCGCAGACGTCACCAGCGGACGTCACACGGCGTCTCGTTGACGTGGCAAAGGGGTGCCAAATGACGTCATGATGTCGGGTTATCATGGCAACGCGACGCTATGCAACGTCACGTTGGTGACGCCCCGCCGCGTCATTTCAGATTCAGAAGGAGGGCGGCAGCAAGGAGGAGGCCGCAATGGCTAAGTGCCTAGAGGTGGCGGATTTTCAAATCCGCCGCTGAATATATACGGTGAGGTGGGTCTGGGTTTGAACTTGCATGGGTTGCATTTGTACATTGTAGTTGGTAAACAAAATAAGTTTTGGTGAGTAAAGAAGTGCCAAAAACCCTCCACCGTATTGTGTACAGCAAATGAAAATACCACTTGAAAGCACATTCATGTCTCAGACAGGTCTGCAACCCTCCCTTTAGCCATTGTCTCTTAGCAATGCAGCCAGGGATTCTGGGTAATAACATTGCAAATGAGCTCACAGTGTGTCACTTTTTTTCCTTATATAATGCTGACAATGTATCCAGTATGGCATTTTGCCCAATGGGGAGGGTTAACTATGCTCTGCTGAGGGGTATCAGGGCTGAATCTGGGATAAACATGAATGGCGGGTAACACCAGCTCAGTCTCAGAGAAGACTTCTGACAGAAGTTTAGCGAATCTCTCCCCGTCCACAATGAATCTCTGTCACAAAGAGTTTACAGCTGATAAAGTCGCGTGCCAAAGAGTACAAGAAGAGACACTGGGATTCCAACCAGTTCACCCACTTCAACGTCACTAATCTACTCCAGCCATTAACTTAAAGCAAACTAGAACATTACTGTACTAACCGGGTGGATACATTCTTTCTGGTTAGTGTCTGGGTTGTGTTGGATGGATGTGAGCTTCACCTGGCTCTAAATCCCCCTCCCCCTCCCCCATACGATGAGCAGAATATTAATGAAAGAAGTGCAATGAGTAAATGATGTTGTATCTTTGTATATTTGGTGATTTTTTTGTCTCCCCGTTCTTGTATTTGCTACTCGAGGTGCTACAGAACATCCAATAATATATTGGAGCAGCCACTTGTTGGCGTTCCGCTGATCATGTTTCTATAGAACTTCAACACAAACCTTTCTGTTCTAGGCCCAGTGTCGCAAGAGACTGTTCATCTGTATCTTCGTCCTTCTTCATAAAGGCCTCATTCACTGGTACCAGCTGTCTCGAGATCTGGCCATCATCTTCATCCACTGCTAGCCATCTCTGGCATGGGAAGAAATATCTGCAGCACACAGTAGTAAACCGGTTAAACAATGTGCTATTGGCAATCATCATTTATTAAAGCACCACAACACAATAAAATCCTACATCTTCCAGATGGACGCCCCAAAAACATCACAAACTATAATGACATCAGAGTTATTAAATAGGGTAATACCTGTACATGTGGAAGAGGATAAGATGATTTGCAAACTACCTGTAAGAAAGGGAGTGTGTAGTGGAGGGGGAAGGGTAACAATCAAGCCCAATTTAACTTCATGTGAGGGTGGGAAGCAAAAGACAGGTTACAAATCCAGTCGTGGGTAATTTTCCATATGTAGCCTGAGCAGTTGGCCACAGTGATAGCAGAACATACACTGTAATAGCATAACAAAATATGACCGCTTTTCCCCGGGATGTACTGTGATAGTGGGGCGAGTATCGTGATTCATCACAACGTGCATATCACAAGAGAATGGGTCATTGAATGGCTCATATATGCTCAGTGGTGCTATGCAAGTGAATGGGCTCTAAAGTGTCTTTCACATAGCATCACTTAGCAAATATGGCCCTTTATCCGTTCAGTGCAACAAAAGCTGTGGCGTCCCATGTCCCGACTGTAAAATGTTGTGTTAATAGGTTTACTGTAATGCACGTGACACCAAATGTGTGGGACGGGCAGAATGAGACCGTGTATGGAGTCACGAGACATACAATCATTACACAAACATTATTAACAATGTAATATTTCAGTTTCCATCTGAAATGTGGGATTTTACAATTTGAGCATGCACCAAAATGAGGGAAGCAAGCCTAATGTTCAACTCATCTAGTATACACTAACCCAAGGTAAGAGAGTCATGTGTCGAAGGGGAGACTTTGTATGAAAAAAAGGTACAATAAAAGTTGCTGATTAGCTATGGATGTAAATAGCTCAAAGTGAAAACAACATACTGTATTGCCATGTTGTACTTGTAATTATATTTCTAGTGAATGATGGATTTCTATCACTTTTCTATTGCTTCACTACGACTAACCAATAAAAACTCGTCTGACCTTTGTGTCTTTCTGTATACATGTCTGTATACAGTATTTGTATTTATATATCACTAGCTATGCATACTGTCACTTGCAGAGATAATACACATTGAGTGTTGCAGGAAATATAATACAATTTCAGGCCAACTACATCACATATTCAATTAATCATTGGACAAAAGGAGTTTTTCTCCCAAAGATCAGTGTGTACAAATGCAGTTACTCAGACAGAGTTGTATATTTCAGGAAGAAGCCATCTATAAAGCTATTGTATTTTGTTAAACCAATTTCTCAAAGGTACAAAATAAAGTCATCGATATTCAAGCAAATCATTCTGTTTTCATGCTGACTAAACTGGCTACTAGTTATATGCAAACTTTGCCCAATGTTGAGCACCAGGCAAAATCTGCCCATTTTTAGCCAGCAAAAAGAAAATATTGCGCCTGCGTCAGAGTTTGCGTCATTGTTTGACAGCGATTCGCCACATCGTTGTAATCCAGGCCATGAAATGTGGCTCTCTCTGGAGAGAAGATTAAACTTTGATTTCAGATGAGTACCCAGTGACTGTATACCTCCCAAAAATACGCATCTATACAACACGTGGAGAGATACCATGAATACACCTGAGAAATATGCACATGGGAATCATTTGAATATTCAAATGAGCTTATCTGCATATTCACATAAGTCTATTTCCCAGGTGCTTTCCCAAGTATCGCTCCACATGCTATACTGTATAGATTAGTGTTTTTGGAGGTAAAACATGCAAACACTCGGTGGAAACATGTGAATTTTTAGCAACGCAAAATTGTGCAACTTTGCCGCAATTCACGAAAAACAACACATGATAAAATTAGAAACCCCCTTTTGGGCACGTTCGCACCTCTCTCCCGGCAGCGTGCACTACACATCGAATGACGGGAGGAATACGCCTTTAACGTGTCACCACGGATATTATCATTGCAAACCAGTCTTTTTTTTTTAATCTGTTGTCTGTCAAACCATGTAATGACTTGGAAGGCGCACGCATGCTGTGACGGACCAGGCTTACTTTGTGTCATCCTTCCCATCCACAATCTCGACGCGGTCCAGGAACCAGCCCGCATTCCCCCCAGCGTTATCATGCCGGACTCTCAGCTTCTTCAGCTCTCCCATGTCCACCGCCTTTATAATAAATATATCCTCCTGCAGCCCAGACAGACACATCAAACAGATGGGAATTTAAATATGGCACATGAATTTGGTAACAAACAGTGTCCTGAAAAAGTAGCAGTGCTGTGTCTGACTTTGATTTTTTATTTCTCTCAATTTATTAAATATTGCGGCAAAACTATTTGGACTGTAATATATATATCATATACAAATATCACCTGTGAGCACATTCACATGTCTTAGACAGGTCTGCAACCCTGCTTTTCACCATTATCTCCTAGCATACAGTGCTACAACTGCAGCAAAGGATTCTGGGAAATTACATGCAAATGAGCACACAGTGCCACCTTTTGTCTCAAGACCACATTACATGGTTAAACCCTTAAGCCAATGTATGCTGCTTTAAACACAGCTTTTAAACATAGCCTGGGATGAGATGCAAAGCCAATAAACTCACTCACAGACAGACTGTTTCGACCTTGTGGGTCTCCTCAGTGTGAGGTTAAGGGTTTAACCATGTAATGTGGTCTTGAGACAAAAGGTCTGTGTGAAAATAAAACGTATCGATACTTCCAAACCCCAGTACCATCACACTTTGACCACTGGTCATCTACAATCCAGCTCACCTGAGCTGTGAAGAAAAAAGTCGTTCATTCTTGAAGGATGTTGGACCCCAATGCAGACGAGTTCCAATGAAATGTCAACTCTTTCTGCACCCCAAAAAAAATCTCAGTTCTCCATTGTTCAGCAAATAAAAATATCGCTTGTGAGCACATTCGTATGTCTCAAACAGGTCCACAAACCTGCCTTTCCCCATCATCTCCCAGCATACAGTGCTTCCCCTGCAGCTAGGGATTCTGGGTAATGACATGCATTAGAACAGAGGTGGGCAACACCAGTCCGCAAGGGCCACCAACAGCTCAGGTTTTCAGGCTATCCCTGCTGCAGCCTGACCTGTTGGTGGCCCTTGAGTACTGGAGTTGCTCACCCCTGTGGGTTTGTCCAGACCCTTTAAAGAAGATGTGTTATTGGAGCCTCGGGCGGCAAAAGTGTTACTGATAATGCATTGATTAATATTTCAATTTTTTTTTCATTGTCTAGGAGGGTAACTGTTTTTGTATCCCATACAATGCAACGCTTTACATGTCAACACACACATACAAAAAGTTATTTAAAATGAAATTGATACACGAATGAGATATTTTTTGTGATTCATTTGGTGACTTGCCAATGAATATTTTCATTTTATTTCGATAATATTTTTTTTTATTTTTTTTGCGCGATCTTTAAAAACGTAACCTCTAAATGTTTAAAGCCCCCACATGGGAGCCTAATTGGTCATAGAAAAGACATTGATTTTATTCTGCGTTTCTGCTACTTACGCTGACGGGATACGAACAAAATATCGAGATTTATAATAATAAGAAAAATTACTACCTGGCCCTTCTCAAACTTGTTCAGGCAATTTGACTTTTTCAGCTGCCGTTCGCCGGTGTCCCCGATTTCTCCACAGATATTTATGAAGACACTGGCATCAGTTCCAGACCCAAAAACATTACCAGTAAATACATGGACCTCATAAGTGTTCTCTGAAAGAAACATCATTGACTGCATCGGACGGAAAAATGAACCACCAATACACCGTACAGGTTTACGGTGACAACGGGACACAACCATAACCTTTTTTTTCTTATCAAACATTAACTATTGGAGAAGGGTGAACAAATATGTCATATGCTCATCCTACTGCAGTTTAGGTGTCCCGCCCTAGGTTATATTTGAACATGAATCTGAATAAGGTGGTTCTGTGATCTTTTTTTCTTCCAAATCAGATCTAATAAATATATGTTGCTTGGGAGGATCCATAGACAATGTATGGGTGCTTTTTACACCTTAATTTACCTTACTCAGATTTTATACAGAAGAACAACATGGTGCTCTCAATAGGTTGCAAGCTTGTCAGTGCGGGATCTAGTGATATACGGTATTAACTGAAGAGCGAAAGTCGTTAGAGCAACTCCCCTCCCCTTCTTTTTTATTTTGTTCCTATTTTTTTAAAGCAGAGATACTATACCCCCCTTCCTTTTTTTCCTTCTTTTTTTTTTATATGTAAACATGTGACAATGTATAATTTGACATTCTTACCTAAGCTGGCATTCGTGTGGTGCTCTGTTATTATCCTGATTGTGTGACTATGAAATAGCCTTGTGTTAGTGCTATCCTGCAATCTGTGAAATGCTGCAGTTGATAGGTAAGATAATATTACTAAGTGTAACACATGATTGTTACAGCTTCCAGAGTAATAGACAGTCTGCTGTTTGGAACACAGCAACAGATCTGTTTGTGATACTTTGTTGCCAAAGGGCAGAGCTAAAAAAAAAAAAGTGTGTATCAGAGCTTGTTTCAAAAGAGGAAGTGAATATGACTTTCTAAATGGTTCCCATAGCATCTAAATGAGGATTAGTATATAATTTTTTTAATTAGAAAAATGACATTAGAAGTAAAAAAAATGCAGACAGTATAATCTAATACTACAGAACTGATTTAAAAAAAAAATAGGATTTTTCACGTTTCGCTGCTTTAGCCAGGATTGTCTCCCAGAGCTGAGTTGCTGCCTTGATATTGTGGCTTTCTACTTGCCCAGTGAAGGCTGACTTTGTGGCTATATTATTCGCCCCGGGCAAAAATGTTACAAGTAGGAGGAGAAGTTACAAGAAGTCTCCAACTGGGAGGAAGGGGATCAGTTTCAAGTTTGCATACTGTATATCGAGTGGACCAATTCTACCATATGCATTGCTAAAATATATTCATAAAATATTATTAACAAATGAATAATGACCATAGTTAATTATTATTATTATTATTAATAATAATAATAATGAATTGATAAAATATAAATAAGTAAATAATTTTTTTTTAAAATTCAATTCTGTCTTTTCTTTTACTGTTTAAGCAGCAAATGCCAAATTTGAAGGAGTTTGAAGATTTTTTTCCTATACTCATAATGCATAACAACAATTTACAGGAAGGTACCAATCATGATGAATCCAGACTCAAAATTCTATTCCTTAGTATGTACCCTCAAGTCCAGATGCATCCAGAGGCAACAGCTCCACCACCAGCTCCCCGTCCGATTCACCTCTCGCCAGCCAGCGCTTACACTCAAAGGTGTAGGTTTCTACCACCTCCTGCGGCTGGAGATCTTCGTCCTCCTTGCTTGATTTCTTCTTCTTATTGTTCTTCTTCTTCTTGTCTCCCGTGGACGGCATTCGTACCCCCAGCCGTTTGAGAACCACCGATTCTAAATACCAGCCATCTCCCAAACCTTTCCCGTCGTGACCGATCCGGAGTTTGAGAATCTTTCCAACATCAGCTGCCTCTACCTGAGAGAAAGGCACTGATGGTGATAGGGAACCTACAGAATGTCATGCAAGAATTCACTGAGTATTCAGCCACCACAAAACTAGGGCACTGGTAGTCAAGTGTGGAGCAGAACGATTGTAAGCTCTCTACAAAACCATTAGAAAATTCCTTTAAACCTCCTTGAGCAAGACATTCAGAACGTGTAACGATATGAAACTTTGCCCCAAAAATCCAACTTGGAGAGCAGCTTCACACCTCGAGACAGTTTTTGGTGACCATTGCAAATATTAGTGAGTTTCAGTATTATTCACAGAAAAACACAGAAGAACAAAAATTTTTGTGTGTGCCTGTGAATCAACAAACTTCCGTTGATTAAACATTTAGCAGATTCACCTATGCGGGTACCTTCCTTAAAGCAAACTAGGGAGACAGGTTCCCACATATCAACTAGCCAACAGCACAAAGCAAAAGCAATCAAGTGTACTTGCTCCAGAGATATACCTTAAATGTATCAACTGTCCCTTTCTCAAAGTCATTGGATCTGCTCCTCAAGAACATCTCTTCGGTTTTTCCACTGTCCCCGTACAGTTGCATGAAGACATTGGCGTTAGTACCTGCTCCGCGCACATTCCCAGTGGTTACAACCACTTCATAATTAAGCACTAATGAGAAAATGAAAGCGGTTTAAATACCGGTACAGCTAAAAATACATCACACCCAAAGGATACTCTGAAATGCACTGGTATTAAGGAAAAGGGAGTTACATTTCATTATCTTAATATTGTAAAATTATTACGATACCAAATTACTGTTTATTTGCCAATTACTGTATTTACATGCAGTATTTATGACATAATGCATGAACCCTCACTTTTACCTAAATGATTGTATGTATTATTTGTTCATTTGAGCAATTTATTTGCTGAGCCCAGAAAGTAATTTGAATGTTAGAAGAAAGTTATGTTACAATATATAATGCTATGGCATATATTATTGTTATTATTATATTGCAGCACGATCCTGCTTTTTACTCAAATCAAATCAAATCAAATCAGCTTTATTGGCATGACGAAAGAACATTTCAGTATTGCCAAAGCGTGAATAATAGGGGGTGGGGGGACAATAATTACACGAATACTAGGGGGTAGGGTATAATGATTGCAGGGTATATGGGTAACAGTTTCACACAGGGGTGTGGGGGTTAGTGTACGTCTCTCAGCTTGTGGCAGGTGCTTTTACTCTTGCACTTCAAAGCACTTTCCTGTCTGCCAGTTTGGGAGCATTCTGGAAGAAGGAGCTGTCCAATGGTAAAGGCACTTGTCTTTAACGCAGAAGAACCTGGTTAAGAGGACAACTCAAGACCATCAAAGCCACGTAGTGCAGGTACAGTGCAGGTACTGTAGCTCCTGTGCATCCAGCACAAGCGATGACACTGTACGCTGCTTATAGCAGGGATTCAATGCTCTGGTAACTGTATTATAAAGCGCTGGTGAGGGAAACGTCAAAGCCAATGTCATACTTACTTTTCTCAATGTCAAGAACCTCGCTGGCATACACTTCCACCTCCACTTTGCCGTCACACTCATCCTTACAAAGCCAGCGGTTGCAGGGGAACATGTACTGCTTCCCATGAGCAGGCACCTGAACGACTACATTCGCCAGGAACCAGCCCGCTCGAATCCCCACGTTGTCATGGCCAATCAAGAGCTTGTTGATCTTTAGAGAAAACACAACCCGGGTCAATGCTAATTACTCGGAAGTCACAGAAATCTAAAAATACAGGGACAGGAAAGACTTTAAAGAGAATAGCCACTGTAGCATTTCAATAGCCTCTAGACTCATGGCTACTGTCCCACAGGCACGCCTACCAACCACTGGTGGCCAAGCACTGCCACCTACTCCATCTCCTGCTGTCTCTGTAAGTCTCCCATCATACCACTTAGATTGTAAGCTCTCCGGGGCAGGGATTTCCTTTGCTATTGTGTTTGTTGCACGTATTGTACTATAATTCCTTGCATTGTATTGTCTCTTTTGTAAAGCGCTGAGTACACTGTTGACGCTATATAAAGATATACATACATTTACTGTAAATAAGACATCTTGTGACCCATTCACTTGAATAGGTCACGGGCGTCTTCCATACACTGGAATATTGTGACAGAACATGGCAATCTGGGGGTTCATGGCATAGCGCTGCTTAGTAATTATCAGCATAATTGTTTGTTTGTATTCTTTTTTGTTTTTTAGAATTGTTTATTTACTCAGTGATTTTCATGGGGTACAGAAATAAAAATGGTACAGGGGACATATCCAAGTACATTCAGTTGCCTCATTTAGCATTTTTAAATGGTAGCCTATTAGGACGGGCAACATGTAGTACGAGTAGGTGTGGGGGGGGGGAATAGTATTTTATGAAATGAAGAGTAGGAGAAAAACAGACATTTCTGGGACCGTTAGTTCACCTGCGTCTACACTAGACCTTATTTTAACAAACTAAAGGTCAGACTCTGCGCTGCTGCACACTTTCTGATACACCTCACAGCGTCAAATTAATATTGGGTTCTGCCCTCCTCCACTTCTCTGCGTTTCTTTTGTTTTTTTTTGTTTTTTAAACCTACATCATCAATTTAATTTGCTTCCTCAGAGAAATGAAATCACCTTCAATTAAAAATGTCACTTATTTGCTTCCTACAGTATGTAAATATGAATGTTTCTAATTTATTTCAAATATGACTATGTCCTATATAAAAATAAAAACAAACAGAACAAAAAATCTTTATAAAGCTAGAGTTAGGAAAAATAGATTCAGACCCCAAATAAAACAGACTGATTATCCACCGTGATGTCTGAACATAAAATAAACCTAAAATTACAGTAGAAGCGTCAGGACAATTTCAGCCAAACACAAACATATACACTACGTACAGTACAATATTGTAGCGTGGGTTGTGATTAAATCAGAGGTTCCCAACTCCAGTCTTCAAGACCCGCAAACAGGTCAGGCTTTCAGGATATCCCTGCTTCAGCACAGCTGTCTCAATCAGAAGCTCGGTCGAAGACTGAGCCATCGGTGCCGAAGCAGGATTGGCCTTAAAACCTGACCTGTTGGGTGGGGGAGTCTTGAGAACTGGAGTTGAGAATCCCTGGGTTAACGTGATACTGGGACTGCTTCTGTTCAGCAATTATCCTTTTATATAAACATGCACCGGGGTCCTATGTCTGTGTTTACATGTGGCTTTTTCTTATTCCAGGTTTACTTGCCAGTGGATCACGATGACACCACTAACAGCACTGAATGACCTCACAGAAAGCGAGCACACTGTGAGACCTGCAGCGTAGGATAGCAGTAAACATACATAGGGGCAGAGAGAAGCAGTAAGATGTTGGATATGTAAAACCAGAGCAATGTCACTAAACTGCTGCTTACAACGCCAGCGCACAAACCATCTGTAATCTACATTATAGGTGAGAAGATAAGCAGTTGTCAGGATGGTTGAATGCCCTAGTTTGAAACTGAAAGTTTAACTAAGTTGTGACTAGGAAACAATCTTAAAACCAGGTCAAGCTTCTTATTATGTAACATTGTTAGATGACTTGACATTCTCCAAGGTTAACATGCCTGGTTGTTTAAACTGGGTCTTCAGAGAGCCTCAGGATTAAATTGACCTTGGCAGGCATATCTCAGCTAATTAAAGTAAACGTTACTATGTCTGTGGCGTTTACAGTACATTTCCGCTACGAGGAGCATCTTACAAAACTGATCACCCACCCCACTGCTTGTACAGATGTGAGGCAACTGAAGAATATTTGAGGTCTGAAACTATTTGTATTAGGAAATGTCTACAATGTTGTATCATAAACATCTATAGAAGCCATTCCCAACAAGTTACATTGGGTACCTACCTGCATCAATAGTCATGACAGCAGGTTGACATTGGCTTTGTGCCCCTCACCCCCCCCCCCCCCATTCCAATGACTGTAGTGAACACAAGACAATATGATAAATGTTTCCCATACATAGTAGGTTGTCACCCAAGGGTTAACTACAGAGGGTTTTCTGGATCAGGGGATTAGCATTAATGTTGTGTGTCCTCTCTTCTTCGCAGCTGGTACCAAAGACTACTCAGTCTGTGCATATCAAACATCTGACTATCATAAGGTCTGTCACCTAACAGGGGAAGAGATACACATCTGCTAGTGTACTAACCTTGGCATCTACCTGACCCTTCAACTCTCATCCCTTTACGCTTCCACCTGTCCCCCCCATCTCCGGTAGAGTGAAAGCTCATATAACCTCTTCTACACAATACCATCTCTGCATTTCACTGAGGAATAAAGATACGCCGATGCCTCACAATTAATGAATAATACTGTGCCGTGCACTTCCATTTCTTACCTTTCCAATATCTATGGTGTTTATGGTAAAGTTATCCACTCGCCCTCTCTCAAAGTTATCTGCCAGGTCGTTATCGGAGACAAGCAGGAACTGCTTGTTCGTGTCTCCCTTCTCCCCGTACAGCTTGACAAAGACACGGGAGTCAGAGCTGGCACCACTGACATCTCCTGTCTTAATCTGGAAGTGGTAACTGATGCCTGCAGAAGCCAAGAAGATGTGAAATGAGTGTTAAGAAGGCAAAGCACCTGGGATGATCACACTCACTGCTTCGGCATTGAGGACAAGTGTTTGTGGCAGGTTTCAATAAAGCTGCAGGAGAACCGAGGAATTAACCCTTCCCTGTAGGAACGTTCTCATTTACACCGTTTTCGTTTCTGCAGGACATTCACGGTGATAAAGGCGAAGTTGACACGTGCACAAAGCAGCTCAGCTCACACGACCTTCTATAAACACCACCTACTTCAGGGGTCATGCTGGACGGTGGCAGACTTAAGTGACATGTGAGGAAATACTTCTTTGTAGATAGGGTGGTGGATTCGTGGAATCGCTGCCCAGCAGAGATGGTAGGGGCTGATACAGCAAGGGAATTTAAAAAAAAAAAAAAAAGACTTGGGATAGGCATAAGCATATCCTAAACATGACGGAAAGTCAAAAATGAAATAGGGTATCCGAAGAGATGGCAAAAAGGGGAGCATAGGGAACCTGTTCACCACCTTATTGCTGTGCCAGCTGGCCGCATTTGTCACACTGTGAATGGTGTGCTACAGTTTAACTTCATAATTAAGTCATCTGCAATGATAAACCTCAAACGCGTAAGGAAGGGGAAATTGAATTGTAAGCTCTTTGGGGGCAGATATTCATTATAGATGACTATTATTATTTTTGTCTATGCTATACCACAGAAGGAGTGGCTCAATGAGTAAAGACACTAGTCTGTATTCTGTAAGGTGTGATTAAAGTCAACGAGGTTTTTCAGCCGATAGCACGTTATCTGCGCTTCTCACACCTTACAGAATCCGGGCCACTGAGTTTGAATTACAGAGTACTTGGTTCAATTCCAGGTTTCAGCTCCCTTATGATCTTGGGAAAGTCACTTTATCTCCCTGTGCCTCAGGCACCAAGAACATAGATCATAAAATCATCTAAGCTGGGACTGTGTCTGTAACAATGCTATGTACCGAGTACCGTGCACTATACTGTAATTGTGACGCACTTTGAGTCCCATTGGGAGAAACGTGCTATATGAAATAAAGTTATCATAACACTAAAAGAAGGAACCATATTAATTTTAGATTCAGTTTCAGATGTTGGTGATATTTACTTCCTGATGACATGGTTCTCTAGCAGAATAACGGCACGGACTGCTTTAGAAAAACAGACAAGCAACTCACTTCTCAGCATCTGTGAGTCCCCAGCAGGAACCAGCTCTCGGATAATGTGACCGTCATCCTCATTCCGGTCAAACCACCTGTTTGAGAAATGAAGAAGATAAGCCTGTTCCACTGCAGGAGGAATCCTAAAGATATCTTACATAGTGACATATTGCATACCTAATCTATTTGAACAATAGCAGTTTTATACAGCAACGTAGTGACTGTAAAACACTTTAGATTCAGAATCACAAAGCTCCATTAAATCACTTCACGAGAAGTTAACTTACCATAAAGAAGCAGATACATCCACCCCCCCCCCCACCCCCCCAATCTCTGCTAATGAGATGTACAGTAGAACGCTCATTGTTTTGGTATATAATTAGCTTCGAGGACATGTGTTAACCTCAGGAAACATAACTCTTGTTTTGGGTAACAGCATGTGATGAACCCTGAATTAATTCAGAATCTAGGTCTTAGAGGGTCATGTCTTCACTGCAAGACTGGGTCACCACTGGAGGGTAGGACCCTGCTCCATATTTATCGAAGAAATGAATATGTAACAACGGGAATTTTCTCTTTGATAATTCTGGTGTCGTTTTAAGCCCCCAGATTTGCATCCCCAAACATTGATATATCGACTAACGTAGCCTATTTCATAGGGTCTGCTGCAAGTATCCTTAATGTCATAAACACTATAACCACTAAAAGTCACTGGCCTTGGATGAACACCGCTCAGTCATTGGGCTATATTTCATACCTGCTGCATGGGAATTCCACGGCCTCCGTCTCCGGCTTCCCCTCTTCTCTCACTACAACTTTGTCCAGGTACCAGCCGCAGCCTCCTCCTTTACCGTTATGTCCTATTCGGACCCTTCTCATCTGCTTAAGAGTCACAGCTTCGATGATGAACTCGTCCGCCTGGCAAGATAAGGATAGACTCGCAATCAGGCCCAGCGTTATCACACAGGTAGGAAGCTATGCACTTTCCCTGCAATACCAGGTTTGGAAAACCTGAAGTGCAGTTTGTTTAGATTTACTTTATTATCCCTTTCACCTAATAAACATTTGCTTAGTAAAGGGAAATCGAATTACCGTAGTAATGCAGCCTGACTGTGTTTTCTATCAGCTATTTGTCCTTCTGCTGTATTTTCCATGGTTTTTACTGGTTTTCATTTTAAAATACACACGTGCACACACACACACGCGCACCCACACACATATACAGTATATATAAATATATATGTAACACCCCTTCACTCCTCCTCAGGGAGATTGGCTGATACGGGTATTATGGTGCTACCTATTAGGCTTACAAGAGGCCTGAGCCTCCGCGCATGGGGAGCTTGGGGTGACTGGTGCAGCGCCTCCACCCCTGAGGATCCCAGTATTGGCGGGATAGCCCCTCACGGGAGCAGGTATATCTATAGGGTATACCTCAAATAACCACAATCCAAACAATGTATATGAAACACACTTTACTACGGTCCAATAGTACGCCTCACAATACAATATACACACAATAAACAATCTCCGGTAGGTAACAACAACCCAATTGTCCCCCAAAGTACCTAGGGTGCCCTGGGCACCTGGAACCTGATGTTCAGCAGAACAATCCCACCCAAAAATATATGTGAGGGCAGCGCTACCCTCCCCATGTGGTGTTGGTGCACGTGGGTACCTTCCTGGGTACTCGGGCACACCAGGGTATGCTCAGATCAGCTGAATCCATGATCCCACAATGCAGGGCCTGCAACACAATCCCCATCTTGTCTTATGTCCGGTAGCACCACGCGGCCTTTCCACCAGGCCTGGGGAATCCTCCGCTGCGGTTCCGTCTGCTCCACTGAATTGTCTGCACACTAAGGGGCAAGTTCCTTAGTATTGGCCAGCCCTATAATACTCCACTACAGTGTAGGGGAACTAGCTGGGACCTACAGGGAGCGGTCTGGCCTAGTCCAGGTGCTTGACTAGCTCCCCGGACACTACCTCTCCCTTCGCCGGATCCGTCAGGACTGAGCACGCCGCCTCCAGTCCGCGGAGGAAATCCTGAATGACAGGACCTCATCTTTCTACAGCACCAACCTCAAGATGGCCGCTGCTTTATACACAGTCCATAAATATGTGGCTGCGCCAACCACAACATAGCTGACACAGCTCACTAAACCCTCCCACACGACGGGACCACTGCCAGGGAGGAGGGTACCCTGCTATATACACTAAATATCTGCGACATCCAGTTTTTGATAGGTGCTGCACATATTTAGTTATATGCTTTCCGTTTTTTTAAATCAACAGGGAAGGTCATGTTTGAAGCAAACTTTTTAACACATTTTATACCAAGTCCATTCCTAATGAAGAATACCGGAACTTTTAATGCCAAATATTTCACAGAAATCACACATTTTCCCCAAAGATTTCACAAATTAATTGTTCTTTCCCCCACCTCGTTCTCCCTCATCTTTCCCCCAGCCATCTCTCTGTCTCTCTTCCTCTCATCTTTCCCGCTCTCTGACCCCCTTTCAACAAGAGACATCTCTGCTACTATCCAAAACAATCAGACATATCTAGAGTGCTACTATTCAAAACAATAAGAGACATACTGTAGCTAGAGTGCTACTATCCAAAACAATAAGAGACATACTGTAGCTAGAGTGCTACTATCCAAAACAATAAGACATACTGTAGCTAGAGTGCTACTATCCAAAACAATAAGAGACATACTATAGCTAGAGTGCTACTATCCAAAACAATAAGAAAGATATCTAGAGTGCTACTGTACTATGTAAAACAATAGGAGACATGTCCAGAGTTCCACTATGCATATAAACAACAGACATCCACATATGTGTGCATATGAATATGGAAGTACTATAAAGCATCATCTTCAGCCATTGTCGATCCACTGCTGGATGAAGGCCTCCCAAATGTTCTTGCAGGTACTGTGATTGCAAGCCTCTCTTCCCCACTTTACTCCAACAAATGTATTTATTTCATCCGCCCATCTTACTTTTGGTCACCGTTTTGGTCTTTTTATTTCCCTTGTTATCCAGCCAATAACCATCTTTGTCCAACAATTGTAATTGCAATTTGTCCGGCACGCTGCCATTTTAATTTCTTCACCTTTGTGATGTCACAGACTTCTGTTTGGTTTCGAATCAATTTATTATTTTTCCTGTCTTTTCGGTTAGTACCCAGCATACATCTCTCAATTCTTCTTTGACTTATCTGAAGCTTCTGAATTAGCTTTACATTTAGGGTCCAAGTTTCATATCCATGCATGAGCCCGGGCAGAATACACTGGTCAGAAACTTTCCTCTTGAGCCACAGTGGAAGGTTCCCTTGAAATATGGTGTTTCTCCCAAGTGTGCTCCATCCCATCTTCATTCCCATATTGATTTCATTCAAAGGGTTCCCATCCATTGTTACTTGCCAGCCAAGGTAAACATAGTCTTCAGCTTCTTCTAGTTCTAATCCATTTATTTCAATCTTTGTAGAGTTGACACATTTGTTGAACATCACTTTGGTCTTGCTGAGATTCATATGGAGTCCCCACAGTCTTACTCGCTTCGACAACGTCTCCAATTTCTTGCTGGAGGTCTTCTCGACATGTAGCAAAAATAATAATCTACACATTGTAGGTGACCCGAATATTCACTGTTGATTTTGATTCCTTCTTCTTCCCAATGGAATGTCTTGAGCAATTCTTCAAATGTTGATGTGAAAAGCTTTGGTGACATGGTGTCTCCCTTTTGCACTCCCTTGCTGATCCTTATCTTGCATATACCTTCATATAATGTAATGGTTGATGTGGCATTCTCATAAATGTTCTTCATAATATCAATATACGCTTCTGCAACACTTTGTCTTCTTAATCTAATGCTTTAATAGTAAAAGTCATGTAAGTGTTTTTAAGTAGACGGATTAGTCTGTAGTTCTTTTTTGTCCCCTTCCTGGTGGATGAGGATAACATTGTTTAATTTGCTCTGGAATTTCCCATTCTTTGAGCAGCATGTAACGAGTTTTGCAAGGGTTTTCTCTACTTCTTCCTGAGCTTCTTTCAAGATTTCCTTTTTCCCTGAAGCCTTCCCATTTTTCATGGATTTTATTGCTTTTACCACTTCTTCTGGGACGACACACGGTCCATCATTGGTGGTTTCTTCTTGCTCTTCCTCTGCTGGATTAAGCCCTGTGTTATCTGTCTTCTCGCTCAATTTCATGTACTCTCTTTATGATAAGAGCATAGTCTTTTATTGTTGATGCATCGTCTTGTTTGAATGCAAAGATTTGCTTCTTCCCAATTATACTGTAAGTTACGACTTCATTTTCTTTAAGTTTTTGTTATCTTCGGTTGTCATCACCACATCACAGTTACATTTTCGGACATCTTCAGTTATATGTTTGCGTATCATCTTGCATATCTCTGCATATTCAATTCTTATTCTTGCGTTTTGGGATTGCTTCATTTCTTGGCGTCTCCTCAATAATTGCTTTGTCTCATCAGATATTTTATTATACTTTTTTTTGTTAGCGATTACTCCAGATTTTTTTCTGCGCTTTCAACTACAATCTTCAGAAGTTTTTCATAATTGTTTGTTAAAGTGCATGCATTTTGAGCGAGCCGAGGCGATTATTCAGTTCCAGGTTACATTCTCTCCAGTTGTTTGAGGTTATTGATGGTGATTGTTTTTGTCTTCTTTTTAATCAGTTTTCTTCTTTCCATCTTCGCATTCAGATGTAATCTGTAGCGAACCAATCGGTGATCACTCGTTGTGTCAAAACGTTAAGGACTGCGCAGTCTTCAATCACGTGTTTCTTGTTGGCTACATTTATTAACCTTCTGGGGGTTATTGTAGTCACAGAAATGAAATAAAAAGCACAAGAAAAAAATTGGTTTTGTAGCCATAGAAATGATGATGAATCCTCTTAGTGCTACTGCAGTTGCAGGATGTATTACAGCAAATTAAAATATAGTACGTGAGTGCCAACATCTGCTATTGTCCAATATAGTCTGCTACCAATGGGGCGCTTGGGGAATATTTCCTATTGTTTAAAAAGTCATGCAATGAGCAAAGCAATTCAGATCTTCTCTGTGCCTGTAATGCCACATGGAAAACTGGGTGAATGTTTAAATTAGTACTAATACCTTTAAGACCCACCTAAGACACACTTGCTTAAAGAAGCATATGAATAGCACTGTGAATATTATGAACACCTGATACATAAAGCTTGGCCCCCTGCAGACGCACTTACCAGAACTCACTCCTACTGTCTCTGTACGTTCTCCCTACCTACCAATTAGATTGTAAGCTCCTCGGGGCAGGGACTCCTCTTCCTTAATGTTACGTTTATGTCTAAAGCACTTATTCCATGATCTGTTATTTATATTATCTGTTATTTATTTGATTACCACATGTATTACTACTGTGAAGCGCTATGTACATTAATGGCGCTATATAAATAAAGACATACAATACAATACAATAATACCAGGCATTGCTTTTTTTATGGCTTATATAGGTTCTGTATTGTACAATTACCTGTATTCCAATGTTTGGTAAAATAGTATCGGAATAAAAATATACATACTGTACTGTACATACCAGGGTAACACACAAACACACAGGGGAAACTTGGTTCTGTGTGCATGTACAGTATGTTTCTTCTGTTCTGTGTGTTCTTTTATACAGATGTGGCCCGGACTGATGTTCAGCCGGTTCGCACCGGTTCTCCAGAATCGTTTGTTGAGATGTTGGTTTGTTGAAATGTCTCCTGGTACAGTCGTTGTATTTGCTCATCCATTTTGGACAGACCTTGCAGTCCTCAGTATAACTCGAGGCAGCAGTACCCAGTGCTTCCATAAATCTGCCCGTTTCTGGAACCCCGGAGACCGGCTGTGAGTGTATGGCAGCAGCATAGCTGTGAATTACGCCCGCGATAACAAAAATCATGCCCACAATGTAGTGCGCTTCAGCTACGCACCACACAACATCCCGTGGCAAGTGTTTCTTAATCTCTTGTTATGATGACAGCAATTCTGCAGCTTGAAGCCTTCTTGCCCCTCCTGACGCCTCCTGCGGTCCTTTCTCCCCCTGCTGCCCCCAGCTCTGGTGAGCTGTTGTCAGTGGTCTCTCTCCTCCCTGGTCTCATATACCTCCACCTTCTTTCCCGTACACCCTGGTAACAGGTCTGTAACAGGTCTCCCGGCTCTCCCGGCTCTCCCGGCTCTCCAGGGCATCCTTTCCCCTGCCTGTTCCCTTCTCCCGTAGCTCAGAGGTCCTCTGATACAGAATTGATCATTGTAATAGACTTCCACTTCAGAGGAAAGCGGCCGAACAACATCTGCATTCCATCTCTGTGCTGAATTGTACGTGCATGATCAGCTATGCATTCCCTGCCAGTGGTGTCACTCACTCTCCCCCCTCCATATGTCCCTCAACTCCCTAACATATAGAAATATATGGCAGTAAGCAACAACTTGGCCCACCTAATCTGCCCATGTTCCTATCTGCTGTAGAGCCTCAGACTCTATTTGCTCCTTGTGTATTTAGGATAGCTTCCTGTGTATCCCAAGCATGCTTACTGTGTTAGCCCCCTACCACCCCTCTGCTCTCCCGGAGAAAGGGGCTCCAGAAATGACACAGTATTCTAGGTGAGGTCTCACCAATGATCTATAAGTGGCATGACCACCCCTCTGTTTCTGCTGCTAATACCACTCCCTATACAATCTAACACGGTCTCGGACACGCGGCCGCGGTCGTTTTGCTGTGACCAAATCTCCACCGTCCCGCAGGGATCCTCCGCCACTTTGGTAACTCACTAACCTTATCCCTTCCCCTAAAATCCCCTAATCTTAACACCTAACACCTAACACCTAATACTAACGCTACCCTAAAAAGCTACCCTAAAAACCTCAACCCCTTACCCTAAAACTCCTAACGTTAACCACCTACCCTAAAAGTTACCTTGCAGTAGAAGCGGCGGTGGGCCCAGTGAGGGAGCGGCTGAGGTGGGGGGTCCCCCTGCGGCCAAACGCCGGCATTGACTTGGTCGCGGTGAGATGGCCGCAGCCAAATGTCCCATTCCGAATCTAACATCCTGCTGGCTTTCCCTACAATACTTACCTAGGTCTGCTGAAATAATGACTCACTTGCCCCTCTCCTCTATAGCTATGACATGTTAGTGCCATTAATCCTGTATTCTTACCCCCATATGTCCCTCAATGCCACCCCAATGTCACCCAACCACTTATATCATGCAATCGGCCCATGTTACTCACTCCCCACTCCCATCCCCATTTCACTCTCACATCTCCCCCTCCCCCCATGTTTTCTACTGCTTCAGGTAATGTTAACTCTTTCAGTGGCAAAGGGGCCAGCAATGCCTTGAGGAGAGAGAGAGATGAGTGAGATAAAGAGGGGAAGAGGGGGAAGTATCTGCTATGGGGGAGGGAGAAAGAGGGAGGTAAGAGAGAGAAGGGCGAGCGGTGTATGGGAAAAAAGGGTGTTAGGGGGAGAAGTGAGTTAGAGTGAGGGGTGGAGGAGTGAGGGGGGAGAGGGAGAGAAAGAGGAGAGACAGGAGTGAGAGGGGGGAAATCTGGAGTGAGATGGGGAGCATGAGAAGAGTGAAGGGAAGTGAGTGGTGGGGGAGAGTGACGGAGAGAGCAGTGCGTGGCTGGCCTCTTTTGCACTTAAAGGGTTAACATGGGTATAAATACTGAAACGGTGTCATGCAGACAAACAGAAGGATCAGGACATGAACATCCTGTCAGCTTACGGGAGCAGCGGTATTAGCGGATGTGATGGGCTGAGTGCCGAGCAGATTCAGCAACCCGAAGGACAGGAGCGTCCCAGAGGGGATGTATGGGAACGCCCTGCGTTAATGGGGAGCTATGCTTTATAACGGGGGAGCAGGCGGGGGGGTCTGCGTATGCAGTGCTAAATGTCCATTACCCCTCTGTAGAACAATGCGCTGCAGGCCCCTCTGTATGTATGTATACTGGGCATTATATTGCTGTTCTTATATACAGTAGTTATCCTGTGTCTGGGGCTCCTCAGCTTTCTGGGGCGCTCTCCTCTTGTGGGGTGATGGCTGAGGCTTTGTGTTGGCATTCTGGCACAGTGGGTTTGGTCTGTGGAGCTATAAGTAGATGTGTTGGTTAATCGGTGTGTGTGTGGTGCTGTGGTGCTGCAGTTTGCGAGACACTGGCTCTTTCCTGCTAAAAGGAGGAAACCTGTTAAAATTGGAATATCATCCCTGGATTTAGCACCCGTTATTCTAAGCGCTAACGTGTTAAAATGTGCATTATTGCAATAAATAACGCCTATTTTATGTACAGTACATGTGTGTCTTGAGTTGTCTGTGTGCATATATCTCTTGTTTTCAGGTCTGCTTGCCGTGCATAATTGTCTTCCTTTTGTGTTCTTTCATGAGTCTGTGTATGCTCTTGTGGCTGTATGTCTTCTATTGTGTCTGTGTATTCTCTTGTGGCTGTGTGTGTGTCTTCTATTGTGTCTGTGTATGCTCTTGTGGCTGTGTGTGTGTCTTCTATTGTGTCTGTGTTTTTCTTGGGTGTGTGTGTATTGATGTTCATTGTGTCTCGTGCATTCTCCTTTGGGTGGTATGTGTGTGTGGTGTGTGTTGTGTGTGTGTGTTATGTGTGTGTGTGGTGTCGTTGTGGTCGTGTTGTGTTGTGTGTTGTGTGTGGTGTTGTCTTTATTGTTTCTGTGTATTCTCTTTTAGGCTGTGTTGTGTGTGTCTGTATATAGTGTGTCTGTGTTTCTCTTGAGGGCTTGGTGTGTGTGTGTCTCTACTGGTCTGTACCTTTCTTCTTTCTGACTTTGTGTGTGGTTCGTGTTGTTATGTGTTGTGGTGGTGTGTGGATCTATGTGTGTGCTGTGTAATTTTGGGTGTGTGTTATGTGCTTCTATTGATGTGCTGGATAAGTTCTCGTTGTGGCTTGTTGGTGCTGGTTCAGGGTCTTGATCTTGGCTGATGTAGTTGTCTCTGATGGCCGTGTTCCTTTGGTGTGTGTGGTCTTCTATATTTGTCTGTGGTTTCCTCTTGTGCTTGTCGTGTGTGTTTTTATTGGGTGTCTGTGTGTTCTCTGGAGGCTGTGTGTGTATCTCTATTGTGTATCTGTGGATGTTCTCTGTTGTGCGGTGTGGATGTCTTCTATTGGGTCTTGTGTATTTCTCTTTGGGCTGGTGATGTTGTTCCTATTGTTCTGTGTATTGCTTGTGGCTGTGGTGTGTGTCTGTTCTATTGTTGTTCGTGCTATTCTCTTTTGGCTGGTGTTTGTTGTGATGTGTCTTCTATAAATTGTGGTTAATGGATTTATTATCGTGTGGTTCTGATGTGTGTGTGTGTATCTTTGTCTATTGTGTCTGTTTGCATTCCTTTCGGGCTGGATGTGTGTGTGTGTCGTGTGTGTAGTGTGTTGGGTTGTGTGTGAGTGTGTTGTGTGTGTGGTTGTGTGTGCGGTGTGGTGTGTTCTTGCTAATTTGGATCTGTGATTGTCTTGCATGGCATTTCGTGAATGTGTGTTCTTCTTTGTGGGCTGATAGTGTATTCTCTCTGTGGTGGTGTGTGTGTAATCTCTATGTGTCTGGGCGCATCTCTTTGGATGTATAGTGATGTGTGTGTGAGGCTGTCGTATGGGTTAGGGGGGCGTGTGGTGGGTGCGTGCAAACCGTTGGGATGGCTGTGGGGGGGAGGAGGGAGGGGGGGATGTTGTGCGGGCGGTCCCCGGGCTGGGTGGGTGAGGGAGGTTATTGTGGGAACCGGAGGGGGGGTGGGTGGTGGAGGAGAGTAGGTCTACGCCCGACTGTGATATCAACTGCAGAATCCGGGCGCCGGGGGGGGTGGCGGGGGGGTGGGCGGGTGCGGGGGGGGGTGGCGTGTGGTGGGGTGCGTTGGGGTTGGGGGTTGTGGTGGTGGGGGGGGATGGGGGGGGAGGGAGGTGGGGGTTGGGGTGAGGCGGTGGGGGGGGGGGGGTATTTGTGGTTGGGTAGGGGCGTGGGGTGGTGGGGGGGGGGGGGGGACCGGGGCGAGGGGGGTTTGGTGGCCCTGGGTGGTGGGGCGGGGTGTTGGGGGGGGGGGGGGGGAGGTGGTGCGTGGTCTGGGGGGGGTCGGGGGGGGGTGGGGGGGTGGGGAGTTGGGGGGGTGGGAGTGAGATGGGGGGGGGCGTGGTGGGGTGGGGGTGGGGGGGGTGGTGGGGGGGGGGGGGGTCTGGGTGTGGGGGGGGTGTGGGGGTCGTGGGGGTGCGGGTGTGGGGGGTGGGGGGGGAGGGGGGGGGGGAGTGGGCGGGAGCAGGGGGGGGTGAGGGGGGGGGTAAAAAGAGACACGGAGGGGGTGGGGCGGGGGGGGTGAAGGGGGAGGATGGGTGGCGTGAGGTGGGGGTTGGGATTTGGGTTGGGTGGGTTGCGAATGGGTGGGTAATGGGGTGATAGGGGGAGGGGGTATGATGTGTGTGGTGGGGGTGATGTGGGTGTTGTGATGTCGTGTGACTGTTGTGTGTGTGTGTGCGTGTGTGTGCAGCTGATGATGTGTGTCTGTGGTGTGTGTGTGTGGTGTGAACTTGGTGGATGGTCTTCTATTGTGTCTGTATAATCTCTTGTGGCTGTGTGTGTGGTACTTCTATGTGTGGGTGTTTCTTTGTGGTGTGGTAGGTCTTCTATGTGTGTGTTATTCTCTGTGGATGACAACTGTGTGATGTCTTCTGATGTGTTGTGTGTGTTCTTCGTGGATGTGTAGTGTGCTATTCTTTGTGTGTAATGTTGTTCTATCGTGTTGGTCTGTGTGATCTTCTAGTATGTGTCTGTTGTATTCTCTTGAGGCTTGTAGTGCATGTCTCCTATTGTGTCTGATGTAATTCTCTTGGGCTATGTGCGGTCTTCTCTGTGTACTGTGTATTCTCTTGTGGTCATACGTGGTTGTGGGTGTCTTCTATTGTTTTGCTGTGTATTATCTTGTGGCTGTGTGGGCTGTATCTTCTATTGTGTTGTGAATTCGCTTCTGGATGTGGGTGTGGTGTGTGTGAGTGGTGGGTGTGTGGTGTGTGTGTCTAATTGTCGTATTGTTGTCTGTTGTGTATCTCTATGTGGATGGTTTTATTGTGGCTGTGGTGTGCTGACTTCTATTGTGTTGTGATTCTAAATTCGGAGGTCGTGTGTGTGTGTGTGTTTGTGTGGTGGTGTGTTGAGTTTTGTGTATGTGTATTGTGCTGTGTTGGTTGGTCTCGTGTTTTGTGCTGTGGTGTGTTTTCTATTGTGTCTGTGTATAACTCTTGGGCTGTGATATGTGTCTTCTATTGATGCTGTGTATTCTCTTTGCGGTGTGTGTGGTCTTATATTGTTGTCTGTGTATTGCTTATGGTGGCTGTGTGTGTGTCTTCTGATGTGTCGTGTCGATATTCTCTGTGATAGGCGTGTGTGGGTGTCTCATTGTGACTGTGTATTCTTTGTGCTGTCCGTGTGTGATTTCTATTGTGTTGTGTATTCGTTCTGGGCTAGTGTGTGATGTCTTCTCTATTGATGTCTGTGTAATCTATTGTGGACTGTTGTGTGTTGTCTTCTTATTGTGTCTGTGTATTTATTGTGGTGGGTGTGTGTCTCTATTGGATCTCTTGGTGTGCTGTGTGCAGGATCTCTGTTGGATGTATGTGTTGGATGTGTGGTGTGTGTTGTGTGTCATGTGTTGTGTGTGTGTGTGTGTGTGGGGTGTGTCTTCATTGTGTCTGTGTATTTCTCTGTGGCTGGTGTGTGGGTGTCTTCTTATGTTGGGTTCTGTGTGATTCTTATTGGGCTGTGTGGTGTCATTTGTGTTCTCTTGGTGCTGTGGATCTCTTCTGGATGTATGTGTTGTGGGTGGTGTTGTGTTGGCTTGTTGTGGTGTGTGTGTATGTCTTCTATTGTCTGTGTAATCTCTTGTGGCTGTTGGGTGTGTGCTTCTATGTGGTCTGTGTATTCTTTGTGGCTGTGTGTGTGTCTTCTCTTGTGGCTGGTGTATTTCTTGTTGTGTGTGTGTGTCTTCTGATGTGTCTGTGTGTTCTCTTGTGGCTGTGTGTGTCTCTTCTATTGTGTATGTGTATTCTTCTTGTGTCTGTGTGTGTGTTCGTCTATTGTGTCTGTGTATTCTCTTGAGGCTGTGTGAGTATACTTTATTGTATTCGGTAATCTCTTGTGGCTGTGGTGGTGTGACTTCTATTGAGTTGTGATTCTTGTGGCAGTGGTGTGGCTTACTATTGTTCGGTGTATTCTCTGTTGTGGCTGTGATTGTGTGTATCTCATTGTGTCTGTGCATTTCTTTGTGATGTGTGTGTGTTGTGGTCGTGTGTGTGTGGTGTGTGTGTTGTGTGTGTTGTGTTTGGTGTATCTCGTGTGTGGTGGTGTTCTTTTTGTTCTGTGGTATTCGTATGGGTGTGTGTGTGTATATGGTCTGGTGTTCCTGTGGCGTCGTGTGTCTTCTATTGGTTGTAGTATGTCATTGTGCGCGTGTGTTTATCTTACTTATGTGTCATGTGTATTCTGCGTGCGCTGATTGTGCTTGCGTCTTCTATTGATCTGTATATCTTCTTGTGGATGTGGTTGTCTTCTATTGTGGGTGTATTCTCTTGTGGCGTGTGTCTGATGTTGTGTCATTCTAGTGGCTTGTGTTTCTAGGTGTCGGATTCTCTTGTGGCGGTGTGGTGTGTAGGTCTTCGTATTGTGTTGTGATTTACTTCTGGTCGTGGTGTGTGGTGTGTTTTGGGTGTGGGGTCTGGGATGTGTTGGTGGGGGGTGGGTTGTGTGTGTGTGTGTGTGTGTTTATGGTCGGTATTTCTTGGGTCTGGTGTGTATCTTCATGGATTCTTGTGGTGTGTGGTCCTGTGCTTGATTTGTGGACTGTGTGTCATTTGTCTTTATTGTGTCTGTATGTTCATTCTTTGGTCGGTTTCTGGTGGTTTATTTCTATGTGTCTGTGATATTCGTGTCCCGTGGTGGTGTGTGTGATCTTCTAGTTGTGTATGTGTATATCATCGTGGTGCTGGTGTGTTGTGTCTATGGGTTCGTGTTCTCTTCATAGGTGTGTGTGTTGTGTCATATTTCGTGTATTTTTGGGCTGTGGGTGTCTTCTATTGTGTGTTGTATTCTCTTGGTGGGTGTGTTGTTATGGTCGTGTCTAATAGGTGTCGGTGTCGCATGTTGGTATTCTATGTGTCTGGTTTCTCTTGTGCTGATGTATTGTGTTTCTGGTCTGTATTCTCTTGTGGCTGTGGTGTCTTCTAGTTGTACTTTGTGGTATGTGTATCTCTTTGGTTGTGTATCTGTGGCTAGTGTGTGTCTTTATTGTGTCTGTGTATTCTCTTGTGGGTATGTGTGTCTTCTATTTGTCTGTGTATTTATTGTGGCTGTATGTGTGTACTTCTATGGTGTCTGTTGGGATCTCTTTGTGGCTTGTTGTGCGTTGTACTTCTAATTGTGTCTGTGTAATACTTTGGGCTGTGTGGGTCTGTCGTTATTGTGTCTGCATCGGATCTCATTGTGGATGGGGCTATGATGCTGGTATTCTGTGGGGGGTGGTTCATGTAGATGGTGTGAATTTGGGTGGCGAGTGAGGTAGTGTGTGTGTGTGTGGGGTGTGTGTGTGGTGTGTGGTGTGGGGGGGGGGGGGGGTGTTGGATTGTGTCGTGAATTCTTTATGGATGTTGTGGTGTGGTGGTGTGGGTGTGTGTGGTGTGTGTGTGGTGGGTGGGGGTGTGGGTGGTGTGTGTGGTGTGTGATTCGTGTGTGTGTAGGTGTGATTTATTGGTGCTGTGTTTCTCTGTGTAGCTTGTTGCTTCTATTGTGTATCTTGCTATTTCTTCTTTATCTCTGTGGGCTGTTTAGGTGTGTATCTGATATGGTGTCTGTGTATATCTATGTGGCTGTGCTGTGTGTGTGCTTCCTAGTTATGCTCTGTGTATTCTCTTGTTCTGATTGTTGGGTGTTTTTTGTGTGTGTGTTCATATTTTGTCGGTGGTTATATGGAGTGTGTGTGTTGCTAGGTGTCTGATGTGTATTTCTTTCATGATGTGGTGGTGTTGTGTTCTATTGTGTCTATGTATCTCTTGTGCGTGTCTTTGTGTCTTCTATTTGTGTCTGTGTATTCTCTTATGGCTAGTGTGTGTGTGTCTTTGTGTCTGGTATTCTTGTGTGGATTTGGGTTGGTGTTGGGTTCTTTGTGTCTTGTGATTTCTTTGTGCTGTGTAGTGTTGTTTTTCTATTGTGTCTGTGTATTCTTTGGTGGGATAGCGTGTGTGATTATGTTGAGTAAGGGTATATTCAGTAGGTTTGTCAGGTCTTCCAGGTTAGGTAATAAGTAAATGTCTTATATTGTTGTTGTGGTATATCTTGGCTGTGGGCTAGTTGGTCTTCTATATATGTGTCTGTGTCATATCTTGTGGCGTTGTGTGTGTGGATGGTGTGTGGTGTGTCTGTGTCGTCATTAGTGTCTAGTGCATTCTCTTTGGATGTATGGGGGTGTGTGTGTGTGTGTGTGTGTGTGTGTGTGTGTGTGTTGTGTGTGTGTGAAGTGTGTGTGTGTGTGTGTGTGTGTGTGGTGTGGTGTGTGTTGTGTGTGTGTTTATTTATTGGTGGATTACTCTTGTGGCGATGTGTGTTGTTCTTTATTGTGTCTTGTATTCTTACTTGTGGAGGTGTGTGTATGTGTGCTTATGCTTTGTGTCGTGTATTCTCTTGTGGCTGTGTGTGTGGTCTTGTCTATTATGTTGTGATTTTCTTGATGGCGGTGGTGTGTTCTATTTGTGTCTGTGTATTCTTCTTTGTGGCTGTGTGTGTTGTCTATTGTTATGTGTGCTGTGTATTATCGTGTGGCTGTGTGTGTGTGGTACTCTATGTGTCTGTTGTATTCTCTTGTGGCTGTGTGTGTGTGTGTTCTATGTTGTTTTGTATTTCTTGTGTGCGATGTGTGTGTGTCTTTTGTGTCTGTGTATTCTCTTGTGGGCTTTATTGTGTGTTGTGGTTTTGTTTCTATTGTGTCTGTGTATTCTCTTGTTGCTGTGTGTGTGTTTTCTATTGTGTCTGTGTATTCTCTTGTGGCTGCGTGTGTGTTCTGTTTTGAGTGTATATTCAGTAGGTTTGTAGTCTTCCCAGGGTCAGGAAGAATCATTTCTCTGACAGTGGTTAGGGATCATTTCACAAGGAATGGTCCGTGTTGAATGCAAGAGAGTGTAATCTGTTTAAAAGAGGTCAAGGCTCCCCAGTCACCCTCAGTGTAGTCTAATAAAGAACAGCAAATTAGAGATATGAAAACACAAGAGGTCATTAATTAGACAGATCCTCAAAATTGTTTTAGTCTAGTTGAAAATTAAAAACATTGTGGTACTTTGAACCTCCTCGTACCATCACACATCTAGAACATGAGCTCCAAAAATACTTAGTTGTGTTACGCAAACATGAGAAAATAATTGGCATTACAAGTGCAGTAAACTCAGTCATGTAGTGACACACCAGAAAAGATTATGTTAATATTGCTGCAGGATTTGTCACTCTGGGTTCCTCAAGGTTCTCGAATACAATTAAACAAAAAAAGACAAATGTTGGGCTATATACCAAGCGCTTCTGATGAAGGGTTGACATGAACCCCAAAATGATGTATTTTGTGTCTTGGGCTCGTCTGTAAGTATGCTCAGCACTGTGGATGCTTTCATTCTGGCACTGTGAATGCTTGCACAGCCTGTGAATGCTCTGCACTTCTGGCATGTGACTGTCTGACGCCTGGCACTGTGAATGCTAATGCAACTGCCTGGACCACACTGTGAATGCTCTGCACTGCTGGCACAGTGAATGCTCCTGCACTGGTCTGGCACATCTGTGAATTGCTTGCACTCGCCTGGCAACGGATGGTCTGCCCCGGCCTTGGCAGCTGGAATGGCTCTGCATGCGCACTGTGAATGCTGTGCAATGCCTGGCTCTGACTGCTTGCGCAATGCTGGCGAAATGTGAATTGGCGTAGTGCACTTTCTGGCACGTGAATTGTCTTAACCTTCTCCCGCGCTGACACACCCACCCCCAGAAAAACGCTGATTGATATACGGTCCACTCTTCCACATTTCTCACTGTCCCTTTTATCCATTACTGCCTTGTATTTATGTTGGGCTATTAACCAAGCTAAATGTTGGGCTATTACCAAGCGCTTCTGATGAAGAGGTTGAATGAACCCCAAAATGATGTATTTTGTGTCTTGGGCTCTTGTAAGTATGATCAGCCACTGTGGGAATGCTTTCACTTCTGGCACTGTTGGAATGCTCTGCACTGCTGGCACTGTGAATGCCTGCACTTCCTGGCACTGTGAATGCTCTGCATCTTCTGGACACACTGTGAATGCTCTGCACGACCTGGCACGTGTGAAATGCTCTGCACTGCCTGGCCACGTGAATGCTCATCACGCTGGCACGAGAATTGCTCTGCACATGACTGGCACAGTGAATGGTCTGCACTGCCTGGCACTGTGAATGCTCTGCACTGCCTTGCACTGTGAATGCTCTGCACTGCCTGGCACTGTGAATGCTCTGCACTGCCTGGCACTGTGAATGCTCTGCACTTTCTGGCACTGTGAATTGTCTTAACCTTCTCCCGCGCTGCACACCCACCCCCAGAAACACTGCTGATTGATATACGGTCCTACATCTTCTCCACATTTCTCACTGTCCCTTTTATCCATTTACTGCCTTGTATTTATGTTGGGCTATATACCAAGCTATAATGTTGGGCTATATACCAAGCGCTTCTGATGAAGGGTTGACATGAACCCCAAAATGATGTATTTTGTGTCTTGGGCTCTGTAAGTATGCTCAGCACTGTGGATGCTTTCACTTCATGGCACTGTGAATGCTCTGCACTGCCTGGCACTGTGAATGCTCTGCACTTCCTGGCACTGTGAATGCTCTGCACTTCCTGGCACTGTGAATGCTCTGCACTGCCTGGCACTGTGAATGCTCTGCACTGCCTGGCACAGTGAATGCTCTGCACTGCCTGGCACTGTGAATGCTCTGCACTGCCTGGCACAGTGAATGGTCTGCACTGCCTGGCACTGTGAATGCTCTGCACTGCCTTGCACTGTGAATGCTCTGCACTGCCTGGCACTGTGAATGCTCTGCACTGCCTGGCACTGTGAATGCTCTGCACTTTTCTGGCACTGTGAATTGTCTTAACTTCTCCCGCGCGGCACACAAAATCTACCTTCACCCCTTCACTTATTTCTGAATAAACCCTACCTTCTCCTCCCAGATCCCCAAAGCCTTTCGGCCCCTCTACCCCCAATAACACGACTTTATCCACTACCCGCCAGCCCAAGATCATTCTTCTTCACTGCCTCTCCACCCTTCCTCTCCTCTTTCCCCCAGGCCCCCCATTCTTTACCTTTATTCCCGCCCCTTAGCGTTTGTCCAATATATTTCCCTCTCCCAACCCTATCTGTGTGCCTCCCTAAACCAGTCTAAAATAGAACCCTCTACGCCGCCATCAAACCCCTAATACACTGATCACACCTCGTCCCCCCGCCCCTTACCCCCCCCATATACCCCCCTTTCAACTCCTCTTCATACTTCTCCCCTATCGCTTTTCATTCAATCTTCACCGCCCCTCCCTAAAAATCTCAATCTAGATTAACAACCAGCCACGACCTACTATAATCACGCCTGAACGCCACTATCCCCTCTACAACCACTTTGTTTCTCTTTCTTTTAGTTGTTCAGCAGACATTTGTCTCCGGCTTCGCCCTTCACCTCCTACTGCTTCTTGTCTGCACGTATCATCCCACTACTACTCCCTATATGTACCTCTGGTTACTGTTACCCTATTCCCCAACTTTCTTCCAATTTGGCCCTCCTTCATTCGGAAGCCATCTTACATGCGGCCTCATCCGTACCTCTGTTATCCTCCTCTGAAACAACACACCTATTTTTCACCACTTGGGCTTTCTACCCCTCTCTTCCTTTTAGACTTAGATCTCCCTCTACCACCACTTACACTTCTGCTTCCTTACTCCCCGTCATCTTTTTTTCACTTTTCTTAATGTGCATTTCTTGGGCCCAGAAACACCGCTGACCCCCTGATATACGGTCCTACATCTTCTCCACATTTCTCACTGTCCCTTTTATCCATTTACTGCCTTGTATTTACCATTACATGTGCCATGAATTATCCACATCTCTGTGTTAAACTCATGGAATCTCTGTAAATCAGAATTGCCGACTTGAGAAAGAGAGAACTCTCAAAAGCAACTCTCATAATACTGCATCTATTGTTAGTCCAAATAAACCTCCTACTGAAGCACTCATTCCCTCCGTGAAAGGAAAGTATTGCTTTAGAAACAGGTAGTTCTTCCTTTCAAGCTGTGAATGTATTGGATTTCAGCCTTGCACACATTGTACAAGCTGGTGAATTGGCAGTATATGTATATAGTGCAGTATGGTATATGTTTACAGTGCAGTATGATCAGTCACAATAGGAGGCTGGGATCATATCCCCTACCATTAAACATCAACTCCTGCATTAACCTGCTTGCTGCCTGAGGTTTCTGCCAAACTTTCCCATCCGACACAGCGGGGATTAGCCCCAGTTTATGAGCATCCATAGTGAAATACAGCATAGTTATCACTGCACAGTCTGTTTTAAGGAAGCTTAATCTGTTTACTTACATTGCCTTTTTCAAACTTGTTCATGTTGTTCTTGCAGTCAATAAGGAAACGCTCTCCTGTGTCGCCCAGGTCTCCGAACAGGCAGATAAACACGTTGGCATCCGTTCCACTTCCACTTACATTCCCAGTGTGAACGGTCACTCGATACTTTACCACTGGGGAGGCAAATGGATGAAATTTAGGAGGAATCCTGTGTCTTTGAAGGCTCTATTGTACATGATCCGGCTCCTCGGGGCAGAAGGCGTTTTTCTACCTGCAAGACCCTGAGAGTACATTGTTCAGGGTTAACAGCTTGTGAACTTCCCATGGATAATTCATGATGATCCTGTATATTATCTTTCACTCCTCATGTAGAGTTATACTAGTGAAACGCAATGACATGCTAGAAGGTCGCGCTTCACCAGTGGATTATTTTTGCTTGGCAACAAAACATGAAAACATGATGTCATAATAAAATTAACCTATTTGCCGCTTAGCACGCCAGCAATTCTTTGCAAAATAGAGACCAGTTTAACTCTGCCCTGTAGTCTTTTCCACTCCAGTTTGTTTGGTCCCCTTCATGTTACCCAGGCTACTTCTCTTATCCCCTGGTCCTTGGAAGCTTGAAACCTGATTGCACGATATTGGTCCCCTTCATGTTACCCAGGCTACTTCTCTTATCCCCTGGTCCTTGGAAGCTTGATACCTGATTGCACGATATTGGTCCCCTTCATGTTACCCAGGCTACTTCTCTTATCCCCTGGTCCTTGGAAGCTTGATACCTGATTGCACGATATTATGCACAGTAATAATGTGTGGATTTATACAAGATAAACCTCCAACAATCTGCAATGATAATGTTTTCTATTAGAAACAATATATATTCATTGCACCTCCTGCTTTCTCAGCACTACTTTTACCTTACATTTATAGGCGTATCATCTTTTACCTATACATGAAGTGGTAAAACCTATATTCATGGTGGTAAAGACTAGAGAAGGCTAAAAGTTGGATAACACATCCTTGCTACTCATAAATCCCCAAGAACACTCAAACTACCCCGCTCAGCACACTCACAACCCTCGGAGACACATTTACATGGCTCCTTTAAATAGGCTCACAGAGTCCCACATGCTAACAAAGCCTCCAATATGCAGTATGTTTACAGACAGACTTTTTTAAGCCACTTCCCTCACTGGGTAAGGAGAGGACAATTGCCCCAATCACTTAGCCAAAAGTGCGCGTCTTAGATTGTAAACTTTTCGGGACAGGGACTCATTTTAAAATGTACTGCGTGCAAGGTTACTTACTCTATCAGCGCCATGCCAGAATACATCGTTATTTTATCTAACAAGAACTTACACTACGAGCATATAATATGTGAGGTCTCACCTGGCAGAACTGAAGACACCAGTGGCCCCTCCGCTGGGAGTTCCCTAACAATTTCGTTGTCATCTTCATTTAGGTCCAGCCAACGTCCACATTTGAAGGTATATTTCTCCTTGGTCAGTGTTTTCAGAAGTGTCACCTGTCGTAAAATCACATCACACACCGATGAAAGTGAAAGTGAGGGCAACACAGCAACTACTCATACACTCAGCTTGCATGCGAGAATGCGAGCTCTTGCTGCTGTAGCACAAGCGATCTGTGCTCATAGAGTTGGAGGCGATGGGGGGGGGGCGTGGCAGGGGCGTGGCTGTGACATCACAGAGCTGGTTCGCCGTGATTGGCTGAACCGCTCCTGAAGGAAAAAACTTTTCCTTGCCTAGGCTTCAGAACTGAGAGGAACCTTTCCTCTGCCAAGAAAGCTGAAGGCCTTGTGACTGGATATACACACATCTGCACCGTATTGCAGCAGACCACGCACTGCCACTCGTTATCTCCGATTTTTGTTGAACTTACAGGCCCGGTAAACGAAAGAAATGAAACGTAACGCAAGCCAGGTTTCAAATCCTTTGTCTCAATTTATTACTCATAGGGTAATGACTTTTATACCAGAAGAAACTGAAAGAGGCGTAACATAGGCGTAACATAGGCGTAACCTGGGTGTGTCTTGGGCGTAGCTTTGATTAGAGGCGTGATTTAGGGGCAGGACATATTAGTGGCATGATCTTGGGACGTGTTTCTCCCAATACAGGCAATGTCACAATACATAGCTTATTCATTGTCTGTTATCAAAAGAGACCTTGAATCTCTAGCAACTAAGTTATACGATTTTGCCTCTTTCAGAGAACCAGTCTTTTGTATATTTGACTAACAGAGCAGGAAACTGACAATACAAAAAGTATCTTAGCAATATCCTGAGCAGGGAGAAAGGAAATGTAATTTGGCAGAAACTGAGTACATTAGGAATTATATTTCAGCAAAAGGCTGACTACAGAATCTTAACTGGTTATGAACAGACAAAATGGATGCTTAACACAAGTGCAGATTCTGGCCTCACCTACTGGTCCTAACAATTCCCGTGACGTGGCCGCCGCTTGAAAAGACAATTTTTTTGTCTTTTCAAAACACGGTCGCTCCGTTGTGCTCGCGCGCACACTAGGAGCGGCCTAAAGGGATTCTGCACTTTTTGCTTGGCGCGTGTGCTTGCATATGCGCACGCAAGCGCCATCGCAAACAGTATAAGCTCAGCCTAAGTGTAATACTTCTAAAAACTAAACATGAGGGGAAACCGTTGCATACTTGGCGGCATTTGGATATATTTGGCCAGCAAAAATGTTGCAAAGATATTGAACAGCGCTAACAGAGTGAACCGCAAATAGCCTACCTTAAGAAGCTTCACTAATGTTCACAGAAAGGTTGTGGAAAAGTTGGCAAATATTTGTGATTTCGCTCATATTTGCATAAAAACGAAGAACAGTTTTTTGTTTGTAATATTCCAACAAATAACCTACAACATATTTGACAAAGCGAACTAGGACATCTCTACTGGAAACAAACAGGCTCAGATAGAAAGTGTTCAGCTGCTAAAACCATGGTAAGATATGTTCTAAGCATTGCAGTTGGACATAGCGACCACAGGGTTCATCTACGTATAAATCATTATTAAAGATATCACAGTGATTTCAAAAAGGAAACTATTGTTGCTATGCTGGAGTATAGTTTTGATGAGTCCTCCCCATTCAATTGATTGAATCCCAGTGCTTTAGAAATCTCACATTTTCATCCCAAATCTCGCTGGAAAGCGCATTTACTGTACGCACGGGCCAGAAAATCCCTTAGCAGGTGATTTATAACAAATGGAGCCGGTCCTTAATGAGCACAGGGACTCGCCCAGTTTGATTACCAGTTATCCTTTTTCTAGCAACCCTGGTTTTCTCAAGATCAATTAAGAAAACCAAGATTTAAAATTTAGAGAGGCCATTCATACAGCCACTTGTTTATTGTCTAAATAAAGTCTAAGAAACTGGCGATATAGTGACTCTACCCAGGGTTTTATGGACTGGTTTAGTTTTTTTGCCAGTCTCTATGGATGAGCTGCAATTCTACGTGGCTGTGGAAGGCGTTGCTGCACTGCGTGCGATCTTCGCGTCCTTAGACATGGCAGAATGTCTCTGTGAACGTATAATCACGCTCCCCTATGACTACCTGGTTGTTATCTCTATAGTGGCGGGGAAGCCGGAAGTGTGGGGAAGGACTTGGGCCACACCTCGTTCTAGGGCCGCACGGACTCCAGGCGCCATCCTTTTCCGCCTCACATTTTCACAATTGCCCTAATTGGGTGGGGGTACAGTATATAGGGGGGCTTCGCATTTACATTTTTGCAACCCTGATGAAGACCTAATTTGGCCGAAACATTGGTCTGTATAACATGGCTGTTAAATAAATACAGTATTACGATTTTCAAGCAGTGTAATTGGAGTAACAGGAGGTAACTTCCTTCATGGGATTCATGCGATTGGAGCACCCCGTTAACCCCATCTTATTTATTCTCAATTATTTTCTTTGGTGTGCATAACCTTACATTTCATCTAGTATTCTGGATTTGGTGAAAATGTTCCGTTTCTCCAAGTTTAAGCACATTTATGGCATAGATAAAAGTGTGTTACTGTATCTCCCTGAAATGTTGCTATTTTGAAACGTAAATACAAGTACAATAAATAAGACCAGTTTGTACCACTGCCTTTTATAGTTGAAATGAGAAGTTAGCAGCCACTGTTCAAGTGTGAGCACCCAGCAAGCAACAGATTGGAGCTCTGGGTTCCAGTAGCATGCTCAGGGTGTGCATCTTTCCCTGATGAATACATTTATTGCAAAGGGTTAGAGCCAAATATGTGTTCTCACCTTATTTAAATGCCAGCCTGCAAATGCATTTCTCTTCTCGTGCCAAACCCTGAGTTTGAACAGTGCTCCCAGGTCAGGAAGCTCAATCTACAATAGAAAACAAATTCTAGTTGGTGAAATAGCATCTACTTAGAAAGGTGCAATGTTCCAGGGTGGTACTACTTGAAAAAGTAAAAAATATTATATTCATGCAATTTTTCTGCCAGAGGGGCTTGGGATTAAATAAAAAAAAGTACTCAAGGGATACAGAAAAATGGACCCTGTTGCCGTGGTTGTAAAGATTGAGATAATGTGTGTGGCTCAGGCTATATGAAGACAGACTATCACCCACCTCCATTTTGGCCTAACCGCCATTTTGAGTGTTTGATTGTATGTATGCTTATCTGTTTTATTCGTGTATGATCTGTGAATGTTTGATTCTGAAAAGTATCGCTTCTAGATGTAACTATAGCCCTTGTGTAATTCCTACGCGGCATGCAAGAATTGAAAATGCAATCGTAAGAGGTTTTTCCTGTCTTAGATATTTCTGCTGACCTTAGGTTCTGTTATCTGACAGCTACATTACACACAGGGCTGGACACAGTAACTCCTATATGTCACAAGGTCAAGAGGCCCACATTATGGTAAATTATAGGATAAGAATATAGCGTATGCAGCATATTTAGATATCAATATGTATTTTTGTATAAGTCATCATATAGTTTTTATCTCTAAGCCAGCCCCCTTAAAGGGCATATTACTCATTTTGAAATGTATAAAAATGTGATACTAAGCAATATTTCTTCAGAGGCCTGAGTTCATTTTTGAACTCTTTTCTCTCAATTGTACCTTGGTGCTGATAAACTCACTTGTTACTTTGAACCCTTGACTCATTGATTTTATTTCTACGCTTTCACATGGTGAAACGCACTAGCATTCTTAATGAAGGATGTGCGTTCCACAGTGGCACAGAGCGGCAGAATATACTGGTAAGTAATCCTCATCATTTAAAAGAAGCATTAACTATGAACACAGGCTGATCTCTTGTAGTATTTGTGTAATAATGCAGGTTTTGCACATTCAAATTTCCCAATAATATGTGATTAACTCCCCTATGTAATGTGCTGTAAAATCGCCTTTTTCTTGGCAGGGAACTTTTTATTCCCATTCACTTGTAGGAGAAATAGAGGAAATACCCCTAGCGATGCTGACCAGGAAATGTCCATGTATTAGAGATGCCTATTGTAGCATATAAACCTCCATCATTTTCCAAACCAAAACAGCTTGTTGAACTCAGGACTCCAAAATCCACACACTGTTGTCCCTTTAAAACACCACTATCTGTAGACTCCCACTGGCCTGCAATAGGTATATCTTATGTTATAGTCAAAATAGTTGTATAGGAACTGGATGAATGATCACATAAATGAAGTAACATATATAATCACAATTATTTTATGTTTGACACTCATTATTTTCTTCAATCACGGGGTACTGCAATGGGGACATCATTCGCCCCATCATGTGCAAATTTATTTATGAGTTTTTGGGAGAGCACTCACATTTATGGTAGTAGTAATTTATTTCGTAATCACATTTTTTTTTTCAAAAGATATATATCGATGACCTGATCCTTAGCTGGGACGGGAATAGTGATACGTTGGGTACATTCATCGAAATATTGAATAAAAATAATTTTAATTTAAATTTCACGTTTGAAAGTCACGCAACAAATATCAATTACTTAGACATACATTTGTATATTGATCTATCCTGTACCATCCAGATGGAGGTTTTCAGGAAGACCAATTCACGAAACTCTTTTTTAAGATCAGACAGCAGTCACCCACGGTCTCTAATAAAAGGGATACCTAAAGGTCAATTTCTTAGGTTGAGGAGACTTTGTTCTTCAGATGAGACATACATTCACCATTCCAGCATTCTTATACAGAGGTTTAAGGACCGGGGGTATGATGATTTAACGCTAAGAAATGCATTTGAACATGCACTACAATTGGATAGAGATAGTCTTATCTCTACCTGTGGTGACAAATCCCAAAAGAAGAAAAAAATGAGAAATGAAAGTAGTGGTTTTGTTAATGAATCTTTAACACCCTTTTTTATAACAAGATTCAGTAATCAGGCCCAACAGGTCAAAAACATCATTAACAAACATTGGGGTGTTTTAAATCTAGATAGTGAACTTCTTCCATTTATCGAGAAAGGTCCTAGAATGGTTTTTATGAAAGCTAAAACCCTGGCCAACCATCTATCCCCTAGCCTTTTCTCTTCAACGAATACAGCGGTGTCCCTAAATAAAACTAAGGGTTTTTTTTAGATGTGGTACTTGCAAGATTTGCAAGTACGCTCATCCTGCTAAGAATCTTGTAGTTAAGAAAATGAAATATCCTTATTGTATTGTATTGTATGTCTTTATTTATATAGCGCCATTAATGTACATAGCGCTTCACAGCAGTAATACATGTGGTAATCGAATAAATAACAGATAATATAAATAACAGATCATGGGAATAAGTGCTTATGTGATTAGATCTTTCATCAATTGTAATACGCAATTTGTAGTTTACTACATATGGTGTAAATGTTCTAAGGGATACGTAGGGAGAACAATAAGACCATGGAAACAGCGAATGATGGAACATGTTAGGTTTATTAGAACCAAGGATTTAAAACATCCAGTTTCAAGACACTTTGTGGAATGTCCCCAGGGTGGTCTTGCAAACTTTAGATTCAAGGCTATTGAGCACATTGAGATTTTAAAGCGAGGAGGTGACAGAATGAACATCCTAAATAAAAGAGAGATGTTTTGGGTGTTTTCTTTAGATACCTTGGCCCCAGATGGCATTAATGTTGACTGGGAGTTGCAACATTTTCTGCATTAAATGATAATGAATTATTCTTTATTCTTTACTATTCCTTTTCCTTTATGCAGCCCCCCCTCCACCCCTTTCCTCTTCAGGGTTCATCTATATCCCAGTCAATATGTATACACTATGATACTGAAGTCCCTAAAATCCTCAGATGAATAATGTAGTTATGGTTTTTTAGAGTTAATAACACAATTACCATAGTATTACTCCTCTAGGTAAAGACACTTGTGTATATACATATATATTCCTTTATGAATTAATATATTAATAACAAAAATATTGGATATATTTTTGCTATAATAATAACAATGATAAAGATCACTTAAAGATATCTAACTTGCATTGGTCTATTATCCTCCACAATGTCTTCACATGATATATACAATGTCCTATTTATTTATTTAATCAATGATTTATGTTTATGATTATGATAATGTGTTTTCAAGTTTTTCTTCTTTTTTGTATTAGTCATTATTTTGTTAAAGTATTGTGAGGATATACATTACAGTAATTGTTCTTTTATTTTTCACTATAAGGTTGATAGTGTTATAATGATGGTTGATATTTTATGTGGGACAGTGCTTTTGAATTACATTTGGGTTTATATGTATGGGTTTTAGGAATTCATAGCACTGCCCCAGTTAGGTTATATGTTTTTTAGTGTGTCCAAATTCCCTTCCTTTCTCATATATATTGTGTTTTTTTATCAGCTGTTTGTTTATGATTCCCTGTGATAGACGAGATATGATCGCTCCCATTGGTCAAATGGGCCGATACGTCATCAGAGAAGGAGGGTTTGGTTTACCTCCATACTGTACATTGCATTACTACATGACGCTTTCCAGCTGGCATCAGGTTAAATTTCACTAGTTCTCCGTGAGAGAAGGGGCGTGATGTTCCCTATTGGATGATAGTGTCGATACGTCACGAGTGAAGGGAGGGAATTATGGGTATTTAAGTAATGGATCGGTTGTTTGTACTTTACTCTTTGATAAAGCGTGGGTGACCACGCGAAACGCGTAAGAGTGTTCTCTTACTGTTTTTTAATGTGCCTTCAATACATTTTTGCACCTAGATCTTTTTTGCAGTACTGGTCATATGTTTTTCAATAGCAGTTGCACCGCCGTCTACAACAAATTGCATGCATTCACTTGAAGGAGACTGAAAAACGTCCCTGACTAAGAGAGAACAGCTCCACGGTATATTAAATAGGGGCCTAACAGTGACAATGGTCACAAACACAAATGAACATTTTTAGTACCATTCATATAAACAGAGCTAAACGTCACCGCAGCTCCGGGACACGGTTTCATAGGAGAATGAACGGTGGGCAGAGAAGGTGAAACAAATGCGGCACAGAGGTAGTGACAGTGAGCTACCATCATAGACACACTGCCAAAAGGCTTCTTTAAAGAGGTGAGTGGTAAGTTGTGTTTAGAATGCAGGGGAGTGAATGTGGGATGAGGTTGGCAGGGACTTCTATAGTTATGATGCAGCACAGGATGACACTAATAAGGTACCATAGACACAAACACGCAGAGGATAACATATTTATGTGACCTTCAGTAACACACTATAAACTAGTGTCACAAAACTCTGATATTTCCCCAAAATACTGAGGGGAAACCCAATTCTGGATAATGCGTCCGTTTGTATGAGAAAATACCTTTCTGTAAAAAACGGGAGGAATTGTAATGAAAGGACTTTCGCACAAATGTCCAACCAACAAAGCAGGGACGTTTTTTCCTATTAGTGCACATGGTGATTTGGGGATAGTGAAGAGCAATATCAGAGTGAAGTGAATTTACACCAATATCTACACCCCTTTTGGAGTTATTCAATAAACTGCCATCAGGATTGGGGTACTATCTAACGGTATTTCCCCCTGAAGTCAAAGGCTTAGTGCCCTAGTCAGCTCTATGACAGTTTTATGAGTAACTCCTTCATGTCACAGGTACAAAACAAAAGGACTGAACGATCCCTAAAGGAGAAAGAGAACCCCCGATTCCACCCAGCATCTCGTACCATAAACTTGTCCGTTTGTCCAGTTTCAAAGTTGTCAGAGTTATTGTCTAATTTCATTTCATCTGATTTTCCTTTCTCTCCGTAGACCTGAAGGAGGATGTTGGCATCTGTCCCAGCATTTTTAATGTCACTTGTCCATATCCAAAGAGACCATGGATGTTCTGCAAGAAGATTAAAAAGTCTTGTTACACTTTGAGTTGTAGGCCCATCTGACAGAGGAGCAGAGGAGCAGAGGAGCAGAGGATAAAACCGTGTGTGCAGGGTTGCAACGGGTTAGCCCAGAGAAGAAAAAATATAATATAAATAATAACAAATGTAGGATAAAGATAATACTGTTTAATGGTTGATGGATGGGTCAAGAGAATAGAAAGCTTTCAAAAACCACTAAAGTCCCTTCTGGTAACACTCGCCTCAAGGAAACCTACGATTCTCTTGCAATATCCTCATTTATCAATTAAAAGGTATTGCCAATAGCTACTAAGGGATGCTATTCCAAATGACACTTGAATGGGGTGTAAGATGTCTTTGGGCACAAGAATGTGTATAATGGAATAGCACCACGTAAAAAAAAATATGGGCCATCATCTTTAACCTACATTTTATTTTTTATGATGAATAAAACAGGAAACACTAAGGCACAGATTCACAAAAGGGTGCTAAACTTTAGTACCCCTTTACTCCCACGGGGGGGCAAAACTGCATGCTTATACTTAACACCCTTTTGTGTATTCGGGCCTAAAATAGTAAGAGAAGCTCCCATACAGAACATAAATATTTTTCTTCTTGTGTCAAATACTAACATCTTGATAACCAAGAAAAGGGTCAAAGTAAATGGTAAATAGTGAAAAGAAAAATGAAACCATCTACCCAGGTCTAAGGAATCTAGATACTGAACAGTGCTAAGCTTTAAAGCACCTTCATTTGAATGGGACTGTGACAGAGCCATGGATTCTGTATACTAGAGTGAGGTGCAGTATGTGTGCTTTACAGCATGCAGGCAGTTAAACTCCTCTGGAGAGACTAGCTGCAGGTGCAGATAATTAAAGCAGACTTAACTCCTGATTGAAAAGGGGTTTAAAAAGGCAGTCAGCAGCCTGCCAGATTAGAGACTTTACCCAACCAGGAAGGACACTGGTTGGTACGGTTCCCCAGGTCTGCTGGATGCATGGCCTGCTGGGACAACCTGTGATCCACACGAAGGAACCTGAGCTACAATCCTGCCTGTCTGAAGCGGTTACATTCCAGAGGGACAATTTAGCCTTATACAGTACTCAACAATTTGTAGTATTTGGACTGGCATAGCCAGCCAGTTAGTTAGAATGGCATGTACAGTTAGCCTCCCAACTGTGGAGTAGGATGCTATTTTATGGTTAATGTTTTGTCTTAATGGGACAGTATACATAACTGTGTTGTGATGTGGTAAAATAAACCACTAGAGAGTTTAAGGCCCAATAAATACACTGCCTGGACTCTTACTGACCCTACCATGAGGCCGTCCTGCCACAGGGACATACAGTAATTTGAGGTTTAGCATTGTTTAGTACGTGTGAACTTTGTAAAACTTTATGTACACTTACTTTTCTGCCTTTTCTGGCGAAGAGAAACCATTTCATAGAGTTCCCGTTCTATTAAACCATCCCCTTCATCCTCATCCAACCATTTACCACATGGGAAGGTCTGTTCTATGCCAGTGAATGGACAATAGACAACCACCTGCAGAACAGAATGTGCAGAGGTCCCATGGGTTAGTGTGATGTTAGGACACAGCTCATACAAAACAAAGATCCAGATTTACTAAACAAGTATTGTTCCTCTTAGAAACTCTGTCAAATGGCAATCCCCCATATCCTGAATGGTGGATCACAGGAAGACAACACTTGTCAGTCTCGTCAGTCTCGCCGGCCTACCCCCCCACACACACACACCTAGTTTTAGACAAACACACTACATTTGCAGGTGCTATTTTTTTTATTTAAAAAGTCAGTAAGCCAGGAAATACCAACCAGTAGTGGTATTGTGACTGGACCCCCACGGTGCTTGGAACTCCCATGTGCGCCACATGATGCAACCAACTATGTTGAAAAAATTGAGTGACTCTCCATTAGGTGGACATTTTAACCACTGTGCTGCCAGGGGCCTAGTAACACCTTGCCCAGCAATGCTGGCCCTCTGGAAGTGAAGAGTTTAAACCTCCGACGCAACCAACCAATGTGGTCTCACATCTGAAGACCCAATGGTTAGAAACAAGAGGGGAGAAACACAAATATGGGAGAGAACATAGGAGGTTATTTAGTCAACTTTCCTGTCTGCTAAAAGGGGGCAAACCAGTGCCCATGAAAGGCACGAAATCAACTCCAATTGCTCTCCACGGTACTGTTTTTTTGCACTGTTTTTTCCAATTGTTGTAGTTGGACACAACAAATAACAAATTGCCTCCCAAAATTGGGCCTTGTGGAATTTTGTCTCCACAAGTTAATATAATCTGGACTTTAATCACAATGAGTGAATGTATGTGATGACTCCTTACCTTCTCACAGTACCATCCAGAACTGACACCACGTCCATCGTGCCCTATAGTCACTCTGCTCAGAGGGCTGAGAAGGGCTGCTATCTCAATGTTAAAAATGTCTATCCTCCCTCGTTCAAATTCCCCTCCTTCCAAGAAAATCCGTCCGCTGTTCTTCAAGCCCTTGGACCCGTGAAGAATGATGTGTATCTTGGAGTTGGTTCCAGCCCCTCTGATGTCCCCAGTCATTATGGAAACATTGTAAACAATGCCTAGGGATTCAAGCACAGGCCAGAGGATGAAAACGTGGCTACCGATTATATGATTTTGTATATTTATGTTTTATTGTCATGGAATGCAAATGTGGCCATATTTATTAAGCAGTTCTATTCCATAGGTCACCTTAGGGATTTGAATGGGCAGTAAGGAGTCTTCCAGCACCAGTATATGTCTTATGGAATAGCATAAAGAGTATTAGTAAATATGGGCCACCATGTTCTTATGTTAAATAACAAGCATTGATGATTTAAAACAATGCAATGTCAACACAACGGGAAGCGCTAATGTATGAATACAAGATGTGAATCCGGCTTGCAATGTAAGCAGTGGAGTATGCAACTGAGACAACATTTTGTATAATAGGAGGGTTGGGTACAGATGTAGCCTTCTTCATTGGTCATTCTGGCTTCATGTGTTGTGATGCGTCTCAATTTACTGTGCCAACATTACCAAATAATTCTATGCAAAATCTGTGATATTCTTAGTTGTGAGCAAATCAGAATTCCACGCACAATATAACAATGTAGCAACCACTGCTCTTGAATTACAGTATAAAGTTAAACAAGTGGCTGCGTACACCTATAATATACAGTCACACTGTAATGATAAGTGTTAATTGAGTTATCGGAATTATAGCACAATGCTTTAGTGATGATCTCGCTCCCTCTATACTTTTGATGAGGAAAAAAAGATCTTCCCCAAACTGTAGTGCTATACTTTTATAGTGTGTGCGTCCTTCTGTTTAACTTTCTGCTGATATTCTGGGTAATGCTACAATATGTTATGTTTCCACTTTGGCCAATGGTGCAGGCTATCTGTATGACGGTGCACAAGCCTTTCACGAAGAAGCAGATGTAGATAGAAAAAAAACATGAATGAGGGAGAGTTCATTGATTACAAAAATATAGCTTCATCACAATTATTCTACATCCATGTTACTTTTTCCGTATTAAAACAATTTCTCCAGGAAAGCTTAATCTCTCTGTTTCTAGAATTTAGATTGCAGCAAAACACCAACGAGTGTATTAAATGAGACACACAGATCAATTCCAGCCCCTGAAACATTATGTCATTTTTAAACCGCAGATATCAACATACAGATTAAGGGGCTTGGAAATGTTAATATTAAGGAGGTCATTTTATAACAAATCGTCGGTTTGGGATATTTTTGGCCAAAGATACCCATAGACTTCAACCAGGATACTCAACTAAAAATGCTCCGAACGACCGCCTTGCAGTTTATAGATATTAATATTTCCGTTTAGCGCTTTAGAGCCATGTGACATAAACTTGTTGAATTAAGCAGTTTGTACTTGTAGGTTTCATTTAAAATATTACAAAGCCAACACCCATTTTAAGGCAGCAATGTCATTATTTCTCACACAACCTCAGCAGCAAGATGAACCAAACAAGCCACATGAAATGGTAAAGAAAGTGGCAAAATCATTTCTCCACACAAATTAAAGACCAATATCCAAAAACCAATAAGCCTAATTCTTGCCAGGGTTTGGAGCACGGTAACAAATACCCTTTATTCCTCTCACCTGTTGCTTCACTGCCTCCCACCAGAATATCTCTCTGAATTTTTCCATCGTCTTCATCTATGGCAAACCAGCGAGAGACAGGAAACTCATACGTGGCTTTGTTTCCAATATCCTCAACGATAACCTGATAATATAGAGGCAAATGCATATTTCCACTATGATTTCCATACATTGACTATTGAATATGTTTTGTGTCTTTGGAGAACAATATAACAAAGTTCCCTTACCAGGTACAGGAATGTATAACGCGATCCTTCATCATTCCACCTCAGAGTACTCCCAAACTCACTCTATGTGGGTGTTAGCCTTTGCAACACATCTTGATGTGGACACTTTAGAGTTCCAAGAATAAGATTAACACCAGCAGTTGAATCTTTGAGCATATATTTAAACGTTGTAGACTGTGTATATATTTTAGATGATTTCTTATTTAGCTTGATACTTAAAAGGCCTTTATCCGTTTAATGTTAAGTATCAAGCTAATATACACATGTGCAGAATCTACGGGTATAAACATTGTCCTCAAAGATTCCACAGCTGGTGTAACTCTGATTACCTGGATGTTGCAAGAGTTAAAAACCCCAGGGCACGGATATGGGATTACTGGCAAGTGTTGGGCTTGAAAGAGAGCTAAAAAGAAAATTCCCCGGCTCTCTAAAGTAGTTGTAAAAAAAGTCCTATTTCCTCAATCTCTGTATTATCATAAACCTTTATTGATCTTCAGAGCTTCATTTTCCAGAACAGCTTGGGTAAATAACGCCCATATTCACCACTCAGTCTTCTGCCTTAATACACCTTCCAGGTCTGGAAGACACCTTAAAATCATGAGTGGGCTGTGAGGTGGTTTTTTTTTTAGCACTAGAAGGTGCCTTATTCCAGAAGACTGCTTAGTACATATGAGCCTGTGCATTATTACTGTGTTATACCATTGTTGGTAATTTACCAAAATAGCCAGGAACAACACAAAGAGATATGCCATATTTACTAAACGGGCTTCTACCATAAGACGCCTGCCGGCACTTGAAGACACCTCACAGCCCACTGACGTGAACGAGCTGTAAAATGACTTCAAGAGCCACAATGTGCCTTATGGCAGAAGACTACTTAGTGAATACGGCCTGTGGTGTTTATATGTGGTGAGAGGCGGTAGTGGAAGAGCAACTTAATGCACCCATTGTATAGATATGCTGTGCCTGAGTCATTTCTGAGGGTGATCGCCCTTTGTGTTTACAAAATATATTATTTTGATGCTAAATTGACACAACCCGGCAGCATTCAGACCAAATCATTAAGCCTCAAGAAAGAAGAAATCTCCAAATCACTACTGCTATTTCATGTGAAAGGGTTTACCTGGACGTGGAAGCAGACAACATGTTTTGACCAAAATATTGACCTAAATTACCCTTGCATAATAGAAGAATATATGTATATATGTATATATATATATATGTATATGTGTATATATATATATATATATATATATACATATCAGCCTGGACGAAACATGTTAGAGTGGTTGCCTGATGTTTGCTGCTAGCGATCAATAAAGTTTTTTTAGACATCCATGCGTTGGCTGCTGAAGTTGCTGTGAACCACGGACCATCTTACCCCCTTCTTCCTGTTTTGGGTGATGGTCCAATCAACTTCACTGAATTTGGCTGAATCTGAGCAGACAATATATCCCTATACACTTCAGAATTAATCCGGATGCTTCTGTCTTCTGTCCCATGATCAATAAACCCTAGTGACCCAGTGCCATTGGACGCCATGCATGTCCATGCCATCACACTGCTTCCACTGTGTTTTACAGATGATGTGGTATGCTTCGGATCATGAGCCGTTTCAAGCCTTCTCCATACTTTTTTCTTCCCATCATTCTGGTACAGGTTGATCTTAGTTTCATCTGTCCAAAGAATGCTGTTCCAGATCTAGGCTGGCTTTTTCAGATATTGCTTGGCAAAGTCTAATCTGGCCTTTCTATTCTTGAGGCTTTTGAATGGTTTGCACCTTGTTGTGAACCCTCTGTATTTGCTCTCGTGAAGTCTTATCTTTATGGTAGACTAGGATAATGTTATGCCTATCACCTGGAGAGTGTCCTTCACTTGGCTGGAAGTTGTGAAGGGGTTTTTCTTTACCATGGAAAGGATCCTACGATCATCCACCACTGTTGTCTTCCGTGGACGTCCAGGCCTTTTAGTGTTGCAGAGCTCACCAGTGCGTTCTTTTTTTCTCAGAATGTACCAAACTGTTGATTTGGCCACTCCTAATGTTTCTGCTATCTCTCTGCTGGATTTTCTTTTTTTTTGCAGCCTAAGGATGCCGTTTCACTTGCATTGAGAGCTCCTTTGACCGCATGTTGTGGGTTCAGAGCAACAGCTTTCAAATGTGAATGCCACACCTGGAATGAACTCCAGACCTTTTACCTGCTTAATTGATGATGAAATAACGAAGGAATAGCCCACACCTGTCCATGAAACAGCTTTTGAGTAAATTGTCCAATTACTTTTGGTCCCTTGAAGATTACTTCAAGTTATTGCTGCTAAAGGTGGTTCTACAAGCTATTGAATCATAAGGTATACTTAGTTTTTCACACACGGCTTCTCCATTTTGGCTTTATTTTTTTTAAATAAATTATGACACGGTGTAATATGTCATGTGTTGTTGCTCATCTGAGGTTGTATTTACATCATTTTAAGACCTGCTAAGGAACAGATGATTGTTATTATGTCCTGATATGTAAAACCATAAAATTCAAAGAGGGTGTACTTTCTTTTTCACACCACTGTGTGTGTGTGTGTGCGTATATATATATAAAATAATTTGCCATATTTGGTGTGCATTGAAAAACACCTCCATTATGCGAGAAGTCAAAAATCCTGATAACAATCTATAGGACACAGGTGCCAGAGGAGAAGGTACAACAGGCCCATATTTATTAAGCAGTCTTTTGCCATAATACCCATTCCTAGGGTTGAAGACACCTTACAATCTATTGACTTGAATGAGCTGTAAGGTGCCTTCCAGCGCCGGAAGGAGTCTTACGCCAAACAACTACTTAGTAAAAATGGGCAGAAGAAGGATGATTAAAATTAGTTTAATACTTTCACTAGCACTACAATATCTCATTCAGGGCATATATAATTATTACCTTCGCTATTCAATGCTTCATGTTTATCCCACAGTCCCAAATTTTGAAACAAACATTGATCTGAGAGTGCACGCTTATGGGGGTTTCTACCCCCCCCCCCCCCTCTGTCTGTGGGTGAGAACCTCTCTCTCTCGTATAGTGAAAATGTCCCGCAGTTTGTATTTGTAAAAATGCTTAATTAATCATTATCTCAACAATTCACATACAATTTTTCATAAACCCACACTAAGCTCTAATGACGAAATACAATTCCTAAAGATACCTATTACACTTTTATATTGCTGGCAGATTTTAACACCGGGATTTTAGCAAATGTGAAAAAGCACCAAATATACATGCAGTCAGTTAGAAACATCCGGATCCCAAAGTCCTGTACTCCGGATACAGCAGAATGTGGTCTCGTTTTGTACAAACGTAATCTTCCAAGGCAACGCATTGCACAATCGCAGAGAATATCCCATCTTCAGCCCCCAGCAGCCGTAGCTATTTGATCTCCACATGCTGAATGCTTTTCTGCATTATGGGGACAAGTGGTGGTGGCAGCAAGTGAAAATCAATCGCAATATCATTTAAGCTCTTCAGCCGTACTGTCAATGAAACTTATCTCCAACAAAATAGCGATGATGGAGCATGTTGCAGCAAGACACTGGGTAACGACTTCCGTGGATGTATCATAACCATTGCCATTTACTTTGGTAGCCCCCCCACTACCTGAGATCTGTCCGCTACCTGGTGTTTTGTGGTGCTCACCTGTAGGTTCTCAGGAGCTCTGAGCGTCCGCCGATGGTATTGGGGATCAACAGATCAGGCTTTTGGGTTTATCTTCTATCTCTTTGGTGCAGCGCCTGCATCCTCCAGGGGCCTATCAGTCCTTGCAGGAAACTCTCTCTTCCCCCTGAATAACTCATACTCAGGCAGGCATAAAACAACTGGTCTTTATTTGGTCTCACAGCATACATCTGTCTTCTCTTAGTCCCTGGAACCAACGCAAGGAGCTTGAGACCCCAAGAGTCCCTCCTTATCTCCCTAAGCCCCTGATGAGATAAGGGGAATCAGCTCCCACTCCCCTGAGGGGAGGGAAAGAAAGAACATGAACCAGAGCCCTGGCTCAACCACACAACCACTATAATTTGAGCTGGAGCCCCTTTTTATAACCAGGGGTGGGTCCCACGTCTTAGCCGTGGTAGGTGGGCAGCACCTTGGCCGTGGGCCCACCCTCCCTGTAACTACTAGGGAGTTACTTACTACAGAAAACAAAAATAGGAGCGCATGAAAATGAAACCAAGAGAAGCCAAAATTAATACATATATTTTATATAAAAGAAAATAGTTCTTCATACAAACATACATATATCAAAAAAACATAATAAAACCTGTCTAAAATGACATTAATATAATGCAACAGAGCCCTAGACACGTAGGAGTAAGGGGTGGTGCTAGGAAAGCTAGATGGTCCCCTGATGAGGTGTCATGTGACACGAAACGCGTTGGTGACGTCATTACGCAGCGACACGCGGCCGTGACGACGGTCTGTTTGTGTTGCTGTTGGAGTCCAGCCTGTCACGAGGAGTACACGGAAGATTTTAAGTGCCTAAGGTCTGTTTTTTCTTATGCCATCTAGCTTTCCTAGCACCTCTTCCTTCCTGTTACAACTAGGGCTTGTGTACTTGGGTGTCAACACCCCCCTCACTCTGTTGCATTATATTAGTGTCATTTTAGACAGGTTTTACTATGTTTTTTTGATATATGTATGTTTGTATGATGAACTATTTTCTTTGATATAAAATATATGTATTAATTTTGGCTTCTCTTGGTTTCATTTTCATGCGCTCCTATTTTTGTTTTTTGTTTGCTGAGAGTGCCCCGCTGATCACGGGAGACTAGGAGCTGCGGGGTGGAGCCGAGAGGGTGGTCGTTTGGAGGGACAGCGCGCTCAATACAACATTTTCTATTAGTTACTTACTACAGCAAGAACAAGGGATTAACCCTAACACTGCATGCGCTGGTACCAGGGCTTATATGTTAGGGCAGAGGATTTTAGTAGCCAGGGGTTGGAGAAGCCTCGCGGCCTCACGGCCTCACATGAGCACCCAATTTATGCATCTTCAATAAATTGGTGAAACAGGAAAAACATAACAGTCATAACATGGTAATAACATGCGTAATAACATGATCCTCCCTACACTGGAGAATCTATACTCAGCACATTAATAATAATGGGCTGGGTCAGGCTTGCGTACCATCCGGCCCTCACTATCCGGTACTGTTACTGAATAGCAATGCTTCTGGCCCCTCTCTGAAATATATTCCACCCTATCTAGGTAGATGTTCCTGCCTAACTTTCACACTCTTACTAGGTAGGATACCATCTCCTCGTTGTAGTAAGAAGCCACATTACAGCGGGCAGACAGGTAGTCTAAGATGGCATCTCTGACCCATTCTTCCCCATTAGCCTCAGCCTCTCTCATTAGGGCTTCAGGTACATAAGGATAGTCATATTCATGAGATTTCCTATAGCGTTGTACCACAATGCGATCCGCTCTACTATTCTTAATAAGATTCTGTCCACAGGCTGTCCTGGCAGTACCCAGAATAGTGGCTCTTTGGGTAGGGGCTCATGCTTCACCACCTCCAGGCCTGAAGGTGATATAATTCCTATACGGATATCTCTGCTACGATCCCTAATGATCTCTGCTGTTTGCTTAGGGGTAAACTCTCCCTCTTCCCACCATTGATCTACTGCATCAGCTTGTATTAACAGAAACCTAGTCCTATTCATGTGTGGCACATACCCCTGGAACATTGGATCCCACCTGTGTACAATCTTCCCCACCCTAGAACCAGACACAATAACACATTCATCGTGTACCGAACCCACAGTGGATCGTGGTCTGGAAGTGCCAGATTTAAAGGACCCCTCCCTGGAGGACACAGCATAATTCGACATCTCCCCGGGCACATCATCATCAAACCCACCCCACACTATATTGTCCAGTGTAGGGTTTGAGGCAATATCAGTGTCCTGGGCAGCGTTTGATGGGGCCTTAAGCCCAGAAATGTGTCCCAATGTCTCAGGCATTGTTGAGGCAGCATCTGTGGTTGGAGGTATGGTACTCCACACCACTTGCAGCGGGGCTTGACTTCCAATTCCCCACTAGGGCAGACGCATAGTGAGCATACACATTGAAGGAAGTCCTTCCCATTTATTTGCACCGCCAGGAGTTCTCCTGGTAGCACATATTGGGTAACGGCTTTTTCAGGCATAATATTCACTGGAACAGGGAGCAAGCCTAGTGTAGGTCCTACTCCTTCAGTCAGAGAAGACGTCACCGCCGTCCTGGCTGTGCTCAGATTTCATTGCTCCTGGGCTCATGGTGACGTTGCGGAGGTCACGCACTGGCACGCGCACTCCGGCAATGACATCATGCGCGGACCCGTTTTTGGCGCGAAATTCAATTTGGATAGATTATTTTGGGTATGTATTTAAGGAGGGTCCTTGGCACTGTATTTTATACTCCATGTTAAAGGACATTATGTCCGAAACGCGTAGGAGGTTGCACAACTCCCTTGGGTGATGTTTATATTTTTTTGAATAAAGAATACAGCCTTTTTACCACCTGGCTCCCTGGCAGTGCACTGCTTTTTACTTCTCTGGCTCTTGGATTTCTCCGTTTGCAGTTGGACACGCCATTACAGACTCGTGGAGGCTCAGAAGTGGGTAAGATTTATTCAATTGCTATTTGAAGAGTGTTCTCTACTTCAGTATTGATTTAGCTTTTCTCCAATGAGATTAAATTCAGGTTGATTTATTATCACCTTGATCGTTTTCTTCAGGAGATATTATGCTTTCATCTCACTGGCTTATCACTTAAATACCCACTCCATAATAGAGTCTTACTCCAGAGTCTCAATTACAAGGACTATTGAAATAAGACTATATATATTCCTAAATCATTAGAGCAACCAATTTTTCATATGTATACTGTACCTACTCCTTCAGTCACCACGTGCAACTGCAGGGTGCGGTACCTGCATCCGGCTATGACTCTCGTGGTGTCACTCCGATCAGTGCCTCCTCCCGATGGTGGACCCAGGAGTCCAAGCACTAAATATGGGCGCGGCTTCAGCTTTCAGGCCAAGCCAGGCATATTTTTGCAAACAGAAAAGCTTGCACCTTGCACTGTTCTCCCATTTTGGCGCAATTGCACGTCCTGAAGCTCCCTTCGTGGGGGGTCCAGCCCCTTGGATCCTGAGAGCCCCATGGGACACCACACACACGTACATTTCTGAGCACAATTGTGGGTCTCCTTGCTGCAGCTCAATTCGTGGGGGGTCCGGTCCCTTAGATCCCAAGAGCCTCCTCAGATACCACACATGCTCCTGTAGCCATGTGTAAAATTGGTGTACATATCTCTTTCTCATGCTGGCAGTAAACCTGGTAAGTATGCAGGATTGCCAGCAACAATCCTGGAGGTTTGCCCTCAAACCCTGGTGAGGTGTCATATGTCCCAAAGGATGTGACAACATGCTTTGTGTCCACCCTTAGTGACACAGAGGGTGTCTGTTTTCTGGAGGTGATATAAGAAACAGCACTGCCTAAAGGTAGCAGTTCAGTTCAGTTGGTGTTCTGACCTTGTTCAGGAGAGTCATGTGGAGGTCTGCAACAGTGTTGCAGAGGCTGATGCAATATCTGTGAGTCTGTGCAGCTCACAGCAGAGAGACAAGCTGGTGAATCTCCCTGAGGGGAGAGGTGGAGAGCAACTCTATTAGAGGAGAAGGAACCTTCCTATGGAGTGCAGCAAAGGAATGAGCGGCTAAGCTGCTAGCTGTGAGGGGCAGCTGGCCCATACCACCAAGCAACAATAAAGATGCCCTGTTCAAAGACAACCCCACTGTGTGAGTGTGAAGTTACTCTCCAGCGGAAGGCACCACCAAGAAGGAGTTCCTCATCAGATCCATCTCCTTGCGGACGCAGAGATCCTGATGAGGTGGAGGTGCTGCACTGGATATAGGTAGGATTCAAGCACACTACCTCAGCTGCCTGTCTGGGTTGACAATCCCCATACACCATCATGCGGGAGACTCAGGAGTCCTGTTGCCAACAGGTGCACCACCAGACACTACCATGTAATGGGGACTGGTTAGACCACAGTGGCCAATGTGAGATTGGGTGGGTCAGGCTAAGCCAGAAAATCCGTTACACTCCCTTAGCAGCTGGCCCTGATACGGTGGTTTTCAAGCACCTCTCAGCTCGGCATAGTAGAGATCAATTCTCTTAGCACAAGTTTTGGGTTTTCATGCTGCAGCTCCCTTCCGGGGGTTTCGGTCCCTTGAATTCCTAGATTACCCCTGAGATACCACACATAACCCTTGAGCAGTTGGCCCTGATATGGTGGGTTTCAAGCACCTCTCAGCTTAGCATAGTGGAGATCAATTCTCTTTCTACTGCAAAAGCCTGCCTGCTCGCATCTCAGCAGCGCCTACAAATGGTGCACCTTTCCCCCTTCCCCCTCTATGGGAGATATGTCCGCTACCTGGCGTTTTGTGGTGCTCACCTGTAGGTTCTCAGGTGCTTTGAGCGTCCGCCGATGGTATTGGGGATCAACAGGTCAGGCGTTTGGGTTTATCTTCTATCTCTTTGGTGCAGTGCCTGCATCCTCCAGGGGCCTATCATAGATAGGAGTAGTTCCTGCAGGGAACTCTTTTCTCCCCCCTGAATAACTCAGACTCAGGCAGGCATAAAACAACTCGTCTTTATTTGTTTCACAGCATACTGTACATCTGTCTTCTCTTAGTCCCTGGGGCCAACCCAAGGAGCTTGAGACCCCAAGAGTCCCTTCTTAGCTCCCTAACCCCCTGATGGCATAAGTGGCATCAGCTCCAACTCCCCTGAGGGAGGGGAGGAAAGAGCATGAACCAGAGCCCTGGCTTCAACACAGTATAATTTGAGCTGCAGCCCCTTTTTATTACCAGGAGTGGATCCCAGGTCTTAGCCCCGGTAGGTGGGCAGCACTTCGGCTGTGGGCGCCCCCTCCCCCCCTGCCTGTAACTACTGGGGAGTTACTTACTACACCAAGAACAAGGGATTAACCCTAACACTTCCTGTACTGGTACCAGGGCTTATATGTTAGGGCAGAGGATGTTAGTAGCCAGGGGTTAGATGGCTACACTGTATACAGCATTATTATGAGCACGTCTTAACTGGTGATATAGTGGTGTGGCAAAGGTGTATGTAGCTAGATATCCCTGAACTTCAATTACAGTAAAAGCAAAATACATTGACAATTATATTTTTATGTGTTTGACAGTTTCCTTAAACATGTTGTACCATCTAAGGAGATGCAGCAAAAGAGTGACAATTATCTGTTCATTTGCAGGAACACTCACAGATACTGTATCTACAGTTTGAAGACACCGAGGGGTGAAACGCTAAGAGTCACATGAAATTTAAATATCTGTTCACTTTAAGGCACTAAGCCATCTTTATGTCTATCTTGTGCAAGCTTGTGGTCTATGGGGAAATACTGTAGGTGTTAGTGAGGATTTGCAAGGAGCATATCATATAATGGGATGTATCAAGTCTTGCATGTAGGGCAATCACCTTTTTTCTTTTTCCCCATGCCAAAAAAGTGTCAGCCCATTCAGAGAAAGTACGGTAGACTTCGCAGAACAAACAGATGTGCATCACACTTTTTACATTTGATGCTGCCTCAGGGCAAACATTTTTCCTGTGTGCCTACATCCACCTTTCAGGAGCTTACTATGTATTATTATTAGTAATATTATTATCCTTTGTTAATAGGGAACACACAGTTTTTTTGCAGCACAGTACAATGTGTGAGAAATAAAATAATCTAGCATACAAAATATGTCATTAACATATACTGGTACAATAGGTAGAGAAGCCCCTACTCCAACGAGCCTTTATTCTAAAGGGACGCAGTGCTAGAGATGATACGCAAGGTATGTTAGAGGAGAGAAGTTGGTAGCAGCAGACATGCTCTTCCTTGGGCAATAAGAAATATGAGGGGAGGGAGGCACGGGATGTGGGTGAGGTGGGGTGGCAATGTAGGGAGAATAGGATTTACTGTAAGGGAGAGGGGAATTGTAAGGGTGAGGATGGGTATATTGGAGCAGACCCTTGAATACCAGAGGGGTTGTGCAAGAGAGAGAAAGAGTATTGGGATCAAGTGAGCAAGTGGTAATGGGAATGGCTTCATCCCTCCACGCATTGGCTGGAATTCACTAAGCCACGATGATGGGTATTTCCCCCCGATACAGCCTCAGCTGGCATTCTCAGTGCGATGCCACACATCCCAGGTTAGTGACTCCCAGCCATTGAGTTCCCTGACTACACACCAGCAACAAACCTTTTCCAGGAACCAGCCAGCTGATCCTCCTTTGTTGTTGTGGCCAATTGTAATTTTCCTCACTTTTCCCAAATTCGGTGCATCAATGGTGAACTTGTCTTCTGTTCCTCGCTCAAAGTTGTTCTTATCGTTGTCTAGTCTTCGATCCCCTAATAAAAGACATTTTCAGTGAATTAATAGCCGGATAGAGTTTCTTTGCACTACAGTACCTCTCTTCTGAGCTGCCATAATGATAAGCGCGAATCTACTATATATGTGTATAGACAGTAACTTTTGTAACCGTTTATATAGCTTTAATGGGGGTTTGGACTTTTCTTTTCTTTCTCTCTCCATAAAGCTCCATTAAGTCAGGGCCCACAACGTCACGTTACCTACAGCAGTAATGGATCTTATTTTGCTGGAGGTTAACGTGTATCCTGAAAGCTAATTATATGCAAAAACATTGGGCGTTATCGAGCTTATTAGCATATCACGTTATTGAATCATATTATATATATTATTGTTATTATTATTGTATATATATATATATATATTTTGTGAGAGAAAGAAATGACCCCGCATCCGTATGACAGATAAAGGCAACTACAAAACCGACAAGAAAATAAAGATGTAATCATCTATCGGTGGTGCTAAAAGGGCATGTAATATTGTAAAAAGAACAAAAGAGCTCCAAAAAAAGCACTCAAGTATGCCTCACAATACAAAACCACATTGTTTATTTGAAAATGTCACAGAACATAAAGTAAAATTAAAAGCACAGAAAATAAAATACGGCATGGATCCCCTGAAAGGTGCAAACTTGATAGAAACCTCTAATCAGGGAGTAACCCTGAAAAACAATTCAGAAGTCTAATAGACGGATAGATACTGACAAAGTACCTGACAAGGTATATACCACATAGCTTTTAACAGACACAACTCAATAGTTAAGTAAGGTGGCTGATACTGTGGGTAACAGAATAATGCTGTCTCCCTGGTTCTGGGGACAAGTGTGTAGCATAGCAATGTCAGCAAGTTAACAATGAAAACACATAGATACTCACAGAAAAGCACACCTTAGTCTGTTACAACAATAAAAGGATACTTCACCTTATGTCAGGTACTCAGCAGAGTGTGTAGAGGAATCAAGGAGCAAAGCTCAAAGCACATGAGGATGTCCCAAGGGGGGGACAAAACAGGGGATCCTGCCTACTGGACCTGCTCCTACGCGTTTCGGCCTTTGCCTTCAACTGGGAGGGGTACTGTAGGCAGTAAAACATGCACTTTAAAAAGGGATCTAATTGGGCCAGTGATAGCAAACACCTGAAATGTTTAATAAGCCGCACATGGAATAGGGAGTATGCTTATGTGTATACACGCTGTGTCATGAATACATTAAAGGCTAAAAGCCAATGGTTGGGATGTATTCCCTGTAGTCCTACCCAAAAGAGGGCATAACTGGCAAGCAGATATCTTTAAAGTAGTGCTGCGCATGTGCATGAGATCATGCACAATCGACTCTACTACTAGTGTCACCCGTAGTGCGCGATCTAATGGCCAACAGGATGGGGAAGCATTAGAAACTCCTCCTCTCATACTTACAGGGCACCGAGGGCAGGGACATGCACCATGATTGCGAACGCGCATGTCCATGCCCTCGCTGCCCTGTAAGTATGAGAGGAGGAGTTTCTAATGCTTCCCCATCCTGTTGGCCATTAGATCGCGCACTACGGGTGACACCAGTAGTAGAGTCGATTGTGCATGATCTCATGCACATGCGCAGCACTACTTTAAAGATATCTGCTTGCCAGTTATGCCCTCTTTTGGGTAGGACTACAGGGAATACATCCCAACCATTGGCTTTTAGCCTTTAATGTATTCATGACACAGCGTGTATACACATAAGCATACTCCCTATTCCATGTGCGGCTTATTAAACATTTCAGGTGTTTGCTATCACTGGCCCAATTAGATCCCTTTTTAAAGTGCATGTTTTACTGCCTACAGTACCCCTCCCAGTTGAAGGCAAAGGCCGAAATGCGTAGGAGCAGGTCCAGTAGGCAGGATCCCCTGTTTTGTCCCCCCCTTGGGACATCCTAATGTGCTTTGAGCTTTGCTCCTTGATTCCTCTACACACTCTGCTGAGTACCTGACATAAGGTGAAGTATCCTTTTATTGTTGTAACAGACTAAGGTGTGCTTTTCTGTGAGTATCTATGTGTTTTCATTGTTAACTTGCTGACATTGCTATGCTACACACTTGTCCCCAGAACCAGGGAGACAGCATTATTCTGTTACCCACAGTATCAGCCACCTTACTTAACTATTGAGTTGTGTCTGTTAAAAGCTATGTGGTATATACCTTGTCAGGTACTTTGTCAGTATCTATCCATCTATTAGACTTCTGAATTGTTTTTCAGGGTTACTCCCTGATTAGAGGTTTCTATCAAGTTTGCACCTTTCAGGGGATCCATGCCGTATTTTATTTTCTGTGCTTTTAATTTTACTTTATGTTCTGTGACATTTTCAAATAAACAATGTGGTTTTGTATTGTGAGGCATACTTGAGTGCTTTTTTTGGGGCTCTTTTGTTCTTTTTACAATATATATATATATATATGTGTGTTATTGTATTAGCTTCCATTCATTCAACGTTCTCCGTATATCCTACGGAGGAGATAAAGAGAGAGACTATTTTAGTAGAGTACCTACTGACACCGCGGAAGCAGACGTTATTGCACCCGCGGGTGCGTTTGCTCCCACCCCCGTTTTCCACATTGGGCTCTGCCCCTTTACGACACACAGCTGATGCATTTTCAAGGTAGGTTGCTCCCACTGGCGCATTGTGTCCCCCCCCCCCCCCCCCCCACTGCAACGCGTCAGTGGGAGAAATAACGTCTGCTACATCTGTATATACTGTACCTCCCTATTGAAAACAACGTTTGTGTTATCTCCTTAATGCACATGTTGTTTACTGTGTTATTCCGTTCGTTATTCCAAGTTAGCAGGGATAATAACCCTTGCCACATCTGTAACTGCAAATGACTGGCGGGCTCATAAAGGATAAAAAGAAAATTGTTCACATAAGTCAACATCCTGTGTATTTTTATGGAACCGATTTAGGAGTGTAACAAACACTAAAAAGATCACGTGTAAGGTACATTTTCCATCCAATCTTTGATCTGCATATTTGCAATTACTGTACCTGTATCTCCATTTTCCCCAAAGATGTTAAGAAAAACATCTGCATCTGTCCCACTGCCGCTGCCGGAACCAGTAAATACTCTGGCCACATATTTGTTCACTGCACATAAAAATAACACATGCAGAAAAGTGATTAGGAACATTTTCAGTCATTTCTTAATGCATCAGAACCTTGATTTATCATGTCTGGGGACAGGCCTACAGTACAAATTCTCCCAGATACTCAGCTGGAAACACAAAGCTTTTTATTTTCTCCTTGATATGTTCGATCATCCCAATGCAAGTCAAAGGTTCCCTTCTTTCTCTCCCAAATGCCCCCTGGGTGTGTTGTGAGGCCCAGAATCCTTCCAATGAATTAATAACTGAACTGAACTAGGTTGACTATCCCTTGAGTCGAGACATAATGTATATCTTACCTGTCTTACCCTCAAATACTTTCACAAGTTACCCAATTATCTGAGCAGGCTTCTCACACCTACTGTACACAGCACTTATCTCCTTAGATCTGCCTCCAGAAACCTGCTTATAGTCCCAGGTTCAATAAAAAATCCATCCGCTCTTCCTTCTAGTACCAAACACTGGACGTCTGGAACAATTTACCTGAATCCCTCAAATCCACTTCCTGCCTAAGTTCCTTCAAGACTTCGGCTGTTTCCCATTTTAAACATGTTTGCAACTGTAAATTGTAATGCTGTCCCCTTTACTTTGTGGCCTGCTCTATAAATGGGCGGAACTATCAAAATGTGTTACCCGGAATTTCCTGAGCTTTCCATTCCAAATCCCATTCCACGGTGTAAAACGCGTCGACGGATTGTTCCAATTTCAATGCGTATGAATTCATCCCAAACCGCCATTGGATACAATCCGGACGGATTTGTAAAAATCCAATCTGCGGATTCCCCAATCCATTGCCGGATTGTTAGAAATCAGACCACAGATTATTAATCCACCATGTGGATTGTGAGCGATAGAAAAGACCCCCAAAAAGGTGGATCGCTTTTTTGCTTGATAATGATCCGCAGACCAAAGGAAACCAGTGATCTGAGGCAGATCCAAATCCGCCAAAACAATTTGCCCATCTCTACTCGGGACATACTTGAAAACGAGAGGTAACACTCAATGTTTTTTTTTTTTTTCCTGGTGATATATTTATAAATAAAAATAAATAAATACTACATCATCGGTGACACAATTCAAAATTGAGATGTGATAGCTAGAAACAGTACTGTAAAATGTATCATTGATACTGTTTTTATTCGGTGATTGTAAGGAACTCTTACCGAAGTAAACTTCAAATGAACAGGGCTGAGCTTAAGGAATTCCTAGAATGTCCCCATTAGCGGCAATAAAAAGGAACAAAAAAAGAAACCTAATTATTATTCTTAGATCACACTCACAGATAGCCTCTTGGCAGGAACCAGCAAAGGTGGTGCTGTGAGACCTTCTAATGCCCAGGAGGAAGCATGCAAGGTAGAAGGGAGCACTCCAAGGACGCTGGAAAGGATTAGGAAATGCTCCCAGAACCACAAGACAGCAATGTAGGTTGCACAACCATGAGTGGGGGGGGGGGGTGAGGGGTGAGGCAGAAAGTCAAGACAGGGGTCCTTGGAGGGGTTGGTGCAGGCCAGACACTAGACAGTAGAGTTTTTTTGACACGTTTTTTCATTTTACTAGAAGTTTGTTTTTTTTAATCTGCAGACCAAGCAATATCTTATGTGTGCTTTTGTTTTTAATAAATCAGTTTTGTACTATGAGAAAATACTTTTTTTTTTTTTAAACCACTCTGAATTAATTTTTTTTAATGTATTATAATATAACAAGCATTTTTTGTTTCTATAGCAACCATTCACAAAGTCACATTCCCTTCCTCTTCTGAAACAGGCTCTGTCACGCCCCTTTTTGAGCCCTACCCTCTCTCTAGCAGTGCACCAATTGTATCTAGTGACTGCCTGGTCACATGATCTTCCCCACAGAACTTTGCATCTTTGGTCCTCTTCTGCTGCACTGACAGCCATTTAGTGAACCCTCCGAGCCGAATCTTCGCTGATCGATCACAGGGGAACGGATCGATCGGCAACTTATCTAATTGCTTATCATTGTGTGGATTGTATTGATGCACGTATTAAAGGGAACCACGTATTAAAGGGAACATTTAAAAAAATAAAAATCGGCAGCCTGGCCTTTAAGGAAAGGGTTCATATGTTTTATAAAACTTTTGCCATGTAATTACAACTTGGCCTCTAGGGGGTACTCTTAGGTTACATTTTACATGCATTGATACTGTAGCATGAAAACAAACTCTGCTCCTATCTTGTTAACATAGTGAGCCCTATTTGCAGTCTAAAACAGGGGTGGGCAAACCTTCCAGTCTGCTCCCCCTGCCTGCTCGCGCCACCCTCCTTACCTGGTGTCCGGGGTCTTCTTACGTCCCGACGTCATGTGATTTTGCATTGCCATGTGACTACGCAGCGTCATTTGACGCCGCATTACCATGGCGACGCATTGCTGGAAGCTGCCGGAGACCAGGTAAGGGAAGTCACAGAGGCCTCGTGGGCGCTCCCCGGCATTTAATTTAAATTTATTTATTTATAAAAATGTTTTACCAGGAAGTAATACATTGAGAGTTACCTCTCGTTTTCAAGTACAGTATGTCCTGGGCACAGCGTTAGGACAAATAATACATGTTTACAAATACAGTTACATAAATGAACAAGGTATACATTATATACAAGACATTGCGTGCACAGTTAAAGATAATATATATTATGGGCGTATGAAACAGTTACAGACCAGATTAAAGTGTGAGACAGCCTTAGATTTGAAAGAACTTAAACTGGTGGTGGATGTGAGAGTCTTTGATAGGTTGTTCCAGTTTTGGGGTGCACGGAAGGAGAAGGAGGAACGTCCGGATACTTTGTTGAACCTTGGGACCATGAATAGTCTTTTGGAGTCTGATCTCAGGTGATAGGTGCTGCGTGTGGAAGGGGTGAAGAGCTTGTTCAGGTAGCTGGGTAAATGCCCTAGGGAAGAGCGCGGGGCCCCAGTAACCGCCGCGCCCCCCCCCCCCACCCCCCTTCCCCAGTTTGCGCACCCCTGGTCTAAAATTCAGAATAACCATATCTAGTATTAACCCATGTAAAAAATATACAGAATATGAGAACAATCGAGGCGTTTGCTTTGAGACGGCCACTAGGTGGCATCTCCGACACAGCTCCGAACAGTAATAAAAGTGACTCAGGAGTCGGGGCCCCTCACTACAATGCTTGTGTGTGCTGCAATGAAGAAATCAAACTGCTGAAATGTTACCAATCACAGGGGCTGCAAAACACTCAACAACAGAACGGGCTGGAAATCAATTCCAGTCATTCCTGACGCAAGATGAGTACATCAGTAAAGTGCACTTAAACCTTTTGTTGACTGCGCTGCAGGCTTCTCTAGCACTAAGCACTAATACATCATCAGCTGAGTAGCTGCATCTCTGCTGCTCTTAACACTTGTTTTTAGAGTTTTTAAAGAGGTAAGTTGATTTTTGAAAGATATATGTGATCAGGATGAGAAAGGAAACACGATTAATTTGTAAAATGAACAGATACAATATGTATATCTATATACAGTATAGCAATGCAGCAAGCATAAGCTTATTAGGGTTCCATGACAAAATGGATTTGAAGCAAAAGGTGGCACTGTGTACTCATTTGCATGTCATTTCCCAGAATCCCTTGCGGGAGCGGAAGCACTGTATGCTGGCGATAATGATGAACGGCAGGGTTGCAGACCTGTCTAAGTCATGCAAATGAGCACACCGTAATATTTCCATTTGCTATATACAGTTATGTGAAAAAGAACGTACACCCTCTCTAAATTCTATGGTTTTACATATCAGGACATAATAACAATCATCTGTTCCTTAGCAGGTCTTAAAATTAGGTAAATACAACCTCAGATGAACAACAACACATGACATATTACACCGTGTCATGATTTATTTAACAAAAATAAAGGCAAAATGGAGAAGCCATGTGTGAAAAACTAAGTACACCCTTACTGCTTCCATAGGAATTAAGATGCTAAGTAGCAGACAGGTGCTGCTAATCAAATGCCCTTGATTAATTGATCATCAGCAAGTGTGACCACCTCTATAAAAGCCGAAGTTTTAGCAGTGACCAAGATTAATATATATATATGAAGCCCCATTGCTAAAATTAGGCCCCTTTTAGCATGTAGGCTATGATAGATGCTGGCAGTGTTAGGCTGCGTCCATAGAGGGGGGGAGCAGTGCTGAACAGCGCTGATGCTGAGGCTCGTCTGCTGAAGCTGTGCGATTTCATACACATGCAGGCGAGCCAGCGGGCACGATCGGGAGGCGGGGGGAGGTGGGGCAGTGACATCGCTGGGCCAATCGCCCGCGACGCACTGACATCAACGTCACGGCGCCGACCTCACGGCGCCGTGACGTTGACGCTGCTTCGCGCTGATTGGATGTTTTCAGCCGACAACGCGCTGAAAAACAGCTTGGCTGTCGGCTGAAAAATACAACTCCTCAGCACGCCTGCGGACGCTCGCGTGAGCCCCCTCATTGAGGATGCAGGGGCTCAGCGCGGAGCGTTCGCATGGCTCAGCGCTGCTTGTCCTTCTATGGACGCAGCCTTAGACTTAACCAGCTTGCACATGGCCCTGCATGTGAGTAGTCTCACTACAAAGTTATAATGTTGCAACTTCAGGCCCTGCTAGTCTGGTGAGCATGAGTCAGAGTTATGAAAGTTCTGGTAGGTCATGTGACTGGTGGGGTGATGCCTTTGCAACAGCATGTTTTGCCCAGAAACTAGGGGTAGAAAGGTTCACAACCCCATGGTATATAAGGTGTGGACCCACCCTAGAGAGGAGGTTCTGTTCTGGGCTGATTCAGTGAGTCCTAGGTGCTATGCGCAGGCACAGAGGTTCCCTTGCTGCAGGGAGCAGGTCTATAGCCCAGGTTTAACTAGGGATCTGGGGCTGAGCTTGCTCTACTCCTATCCAGGGTTAAGTTGGCTTCTGGTAGGAACTGCAGGCAAAGGGGGAATGGCTGCCTGAGAGAAATGATGGGAACCAGTCCTGTCTATGCTGTTGTCTTCTGTTCAATAAAGCTAGCATCCTTTAAAAGTTCCTGGCGCCCTGTTCTAATTATCCTACTCCTCACTACAAGCCTGGCCTGGATCCACCAGAGAGGCCCTGAGACTAGAGGTAAAAACTCACTGAGCTACACTACTCTGAAGCAGGTAGAACCCCTGTCTGCAGTGTAAAAGAGACTGGTTCGTGTACACCCTATCTTCTGCAGCCGGGGGGGATGGGGGGGGGGGTAAGGGTGTTTATATATGTATATATATTTTTGGAATCTCATCCCAGGCTATGTTTAAAAGCTGTGTTTAAAGCAGAATGCATTGGCTTGAGGGTTTTCCATGTAATGTGGTCTGGAGACAAAAGGTGGCACTGTGTGCTCATTTGCATGTCATTTCCCAGAATCCCTTGCTGCAGTGGGAGCACTGTATGCTAGGTGACAATGGCGAAAAGCAGGGTTGCAGACCTGTCTAAGACATGTGAATGTGCTCACAAGTAATATATATATATATGCGGGGTTGCAGACCTGCCTAAGACATGCAGATGAGCATACAGCTATATTTGCATATATATATATATATGGGTAACAGAATAATGCTGTCTCCCTGATTCTGGGGACAAGTGTGTAGCATAGCAATGTCAGCAAGTTAACAATGAAAACACATAGATACTCACAGAAAAGCACACCTTAGTCTGTTACAGCAATAAAAAGATACTTCACCTTATGTCAGGTACTCAGCAGAGTGTGTAGAGGAATCAAGGAGCAAAGCTCAAAGCACATGAGGATGTCCCAAGGGGGGGACAAAACAGGGGATCCTGCCTACTGGACCTGCTCCTACGCGTTTCGGCCTTTGCCTTCAACTGGGAGGGGTACTGTAGGCAGTAAAACATGCACTTTAAAAAGGTATCTAATTGGGCCAGTGATAGCAAACACCTGATATGTTTAATAAGCCGCACATGGAATATGGAGTATGCTTATGTGTATACACGCTGTGTCATGAATGCATTAAAGGCTGAAAGCCAATGGTTGGGATGTATTCCCTGTATTCCTACCCAAAAGAGGGCATAACTGGCAAGCAGATATCTTTAAAGTAGTGCTGCGCATGTGCATGAGATCATGCACAATCGACTCTACTACTGGTGTCACCCGTAGTGCGCGATCTAATGGCCAACAGGATGGGGAAGCATTAGAAACTCCTCCTCTCATACTTACAGGGCATCGAGGGCAGGGACATGCACCATGATTGTGAATGCGCATGTCCATGACGTCATACGTGACCGCCCCCGGCGCCCTGCACTGATCATAGAGGGAATGGCACATACCTGAAATCTCCTTGTACTCAAAGCGCCCCACTGCGCATGCTTGCCCTAAGTTAGCTGGAATTGCGCAATCCTGATGTTATACGTGACGTCCATGCCTAACATGCGCATGCGCAGTGTATACATCTCAACACAGTAAGGCAAAATCTGTTTTAAAGGGATATCACACTTAGTATAAATAGATAACATGAATAAGCTATGCAAATGGTATCTATTGTCACACAGCAGGGAAGTACTAAATTATCAGGCATTTGGTATCTATTGTCACACAGCAGGGAAGTACTAAATTATCAGGCATTTGGTAATATTGTCATGACAGTATCTGATATGTCATCACCAAATGCCTGAT